>JAQFYQ010002608.1:0-11508 GCA_034694885.1 Buchholzia appendiculata
TCCTTACACACCGCACATGGATATTTAACTGAAACCGTATATAATTTTGTATATAATTTTTACTTGCCGTATATTGTGCGTTGATTTGCCCGATTAAATAAATAAATAATTGATTTAATAAAATAGCTATATCCTAGATTAGGCCTTTTGTGCACGTATATGTGAACTTGTACATGACAACTTAAACTGTCTGATTTTAGTCAAGGCCATTTTTATTCTTTTGAAATTGATTCTGATCTGTCTAATGGTAGGTAGATCTTGTGTTACTGTAATGATTTCAAGCGAACTTTTGGAGGATTTTGTGCTAATGGTTTCAATCTCTGCTACAGACACATGTTTTGTATAACCATGATATTTGTTGGTTATAATATCATGCATAGTTTGTATCAGATATATAGCAATGGTTATTGCATGTTGTACAGGGGAACCCGCTGGCAGTCGACGTGCCATTCTCGTCTGTTGTCACCAAGTCTACTGACATCGACGTCTCTGTTCACGACTTCTACAAGTAAGACTGGAATGTTTTAGATAATCAAATTCTACAAGTAGTACTTTGGATTTTATAGATGATCAAATTCTACAAGTAGGACTTTGGATTTTATACATGATCAAATTCTACAAGTAGGACTTTGGATTTTATAGATGATCAAATTCTACAAGTAGAACTTTGGATTTTATACATGATCAAATTGAAGTACTGTTACTGTTGATGCTGACAGTCAGCCATGCAACTGATGCTACTCAGGATTCAGAGTATTATGTACATGGATGCATGCCTGGATAAACTCTGGGTTTTGTATTCTATCCTAATTCATGTTCTAGATATTCTCTAGCCAGGATGAGTTCACACTACTTCATACACGATGGGTTCACACTTTACTTCACACACGATGAATTGGAATCTACTAGTTGATATCCCAGTAGGACGCACAGTTTGTTTCCAAATATTCAATGTTACTTATCATTTGTGTAGTGACCAGTCCATTTAGATGCATCATTGTGCGGGTTTTTCTCTACAATCTTGCTATACAGAACCGGGCACATCTGGAGTGGTGTGTACGATATTCGGGCCTGAGGATGGATTGATTCCCTATAGTGTGGTTCATACCGAACTGTTGTCCTTGTAGAGTAAGCGGTGAACCCCGGTGGTGTTGTTTGAAGGATCTGGATGGAAAAGTTTCAGATCAAGTTATGGTTGATGACGTGAAGTTCGTCATGCGTTAGCAATGGACCAGTGTTGCCTTGTGTTTATTGTGTTGTACCGTGATGTGCGTCTTCATTCTAACGTGTCAGCGACTCTCATATCACTGACAACTTCTTGCAGTTGTGTGTAATTAAGCAAAGTACTTCTGAGACATGTTCTTGTACTTGCGAGACTTGTTCTTGTACTTGTGAGACTTGTTCTTGTACTTCTGAGACTTGTTCTTGTACTTCTGAGACATGTTCTTGTACTTGTGAGACTTGTTCTTGTACTTGATGAGACTTGTTCTTGTACTTGATGAGACTTGTTCTTGTCTGTGTGTGTTTCTTCCAGGCGTCTGGTGCGTCAGTGTTTCCCAGGTCGACACAAGTCTGTCTATTGCTACGAACTGCTCTGCGTCCATGGCTCTGCGCTACCGACCTCCACCATCAACGACCAGTGCCAGAAACTTGCGCTGAAAATACGCGAAAAATCAGCGGAAGCATCGTCGCGCATTTTTCTGTTTGAATCAATAATACCGCGATTGTCTGTTTTCTAGTCATGTTATAATCATGTTTAAGTCGTTACTTTTAACATGTATTATAATTCGAAATTTTTTCTTGTAATCATATGGAAATAAATGTTGCACACCTGTCAGATATTTTATGTATGTAAAGTATTTGGTCTCTTCTAGAAGGTTGCCTTTGACACTAATCCTCTTTCCACGCTGATGTAATGAAAGGTTCATTTAAACATAGCCTGGGTGCTAAGTAAACACATCAGTTTACTACGTAGCTCTTTAAGCTAGTGCGACATTAAGTGGTTGCCTGCTGGGATCGGTAGAGAGCATGAGCATATATTTTCTCGATGCTTGTAACCTATTGCACAGTCTGATATGGGAATTGATCCCATGACCTTTTGTACACATGGCAAGTTCTTGACTGCCTGAGCATTGGGCAACTATCCACTCCCTTATATTTATTTAGATCTCTATTTATTATTGTGCTTACCTGAGTGATTTATTGACACTGGGCAAATGTGTTGAACAGCTCATGACTTTCACTGTTGTCTACAGAGATTAGTTCTCTTCTGAATGGAGTGATGTCACTAAGAAGATGGCCAATTGTCCAGTGCCGTCATGCAGGCCCATAGCCATGGTTTCTTTTGGGGAGGGGGTGTTTGAGCTTCCAAGCAAGTGAATTTTTTTTCAATCAATATTTCGCTAATTGTTTAGAAAAAATTCATTTTGGAGGTCTGACCCATAAACCCCCCTTCGCTATGGCCCTGCCAGAGTGCGTCATGGAATATTACTTATGGTGCTGCTGTTATGTAAAAGTTGTAAATGATATTTTGTTGCGCTTGTTAATATTGTATTTGCTGTGATATTAATTAGCAATTATGAACTTTATTACTTGTAGTTCAGGCCTGTAGCCAGAATTTCATTTCAGAGTGAGTTTGAGCAGTAAAATCAATTTTTACTTGTGAGGGGGAGGGGGAGGGGGATTGCGACAACGAAGAACTGCATTAATTTTAAGAATAAATTCCGTTTTGGAGTTTAACCCTGTAAATAAAGCCGGTTTGAAACTGTTTTTGTTGTTAGGATCTGAATACAAACTATGCAGAAATTAGGTAGCACTTTTCTACATTTACCACAATCACAGCTGATATTGTATTGTTTATTGTTGATTATTGCATTTTTGTTGTAATTGATTTTTTATAAATTGGCCGCTCAAACTTCTGGTGGCATTTTCTCTCAGACATTCTGCTCAGACATTATTCCAATAACTGCTGCTGACATTGTTTCTTGTGAATTTTCAAACCTTTTTCTCACCATGATCATGATCATTTGTCGTCGAGACTGTCCACAATTAGTACTAGGGCTAATTAAAGTGAGTTCGTCGTCACCAAGAAATTGTCACAAAATTATTAGCGACTTTTTTACAAGCGCTCCCACTGTGATTAGACTCTGCACAGCAAATGACTTTGGATTATTATTGAAGCAAAGTTTTACAGCCAGATTCCCTTCCTGACTCCACAGTCTCACTGTTAGTTTATTGAGCACACGGAGGAACATGATTGGTCTATTGTGAGGCCCGACCTTACTGGGCCAAAGCTTCACGGGCAGATTTCCTGATTTTAAATTTGTAAGTTTTAATTTTAATTTTTGGCCTGATTTGTTTTCCTAACTTTGTATAGTTACTGTTCGGTACCGTATTTGTCATAATGCGGAAATGATTCTTGACGAAGAGAAAATTCACATGTACTGTAATATTTAATCTTATTTGTTATTCTGTACTGCACTGTTTGCTTGTTTGAATGAGATGATTGGTCTTTGATTGTTTGGAGCGTATTTCACGTTTGCTGTTGTAGAGATTACATTGCTGTCTGTGTGAAGCTTTATTATACATGATTGAGTTAATTGTAAGCATAATCTCTGCTCAATGGAAGGTCTGTGCACATATCAAAGATAATTCTTGTGCACAATTTCTTAACAACAAGAATTGTATGTATTCTGTATGTATGTTTTGTATGTACGTATGAATGTATAATTTCCTCTCACATTCATAACTTCCAGTATATGCCATGACTTCCGTCACTGACATTCCAAGGAGCATGCAAAGAACGAGCTACAACTTTAAACAAGCTAGTCCTGAGGTTATTTTTAAATGTCCCTAGCTGTGTTGCTTGTCGAGTCTTGTCTGGCAGTGAGTCCCACACTTCCTGCGACTCCTCACTGAAAGCTCGGCAACAGAGCTTGGTGTCTGGCAATGGCTGGTAGGCGACCCGACACTTTGAAGCTGACCGGAGTATGCGTGTCGGCTGGTTCGTGATGGCAAGTTCTGCGAGGTAGTGAGGTTGCTGCTCATGAAGGACTCTTGTGCGTGATTGGCGCTACCTTGTACTTGATTCTTTGCTCGATGCACCCAGATACAGTGCAATCTGCAGAGAGTTGTGTCCATTATTTGGTAACAAAGAAAGTTATTTGCACAATCTGTTATCAAATAGAACCTTGTGAATACTGTATCATCATGTTGTATCAAGGGTTTTACACTAACATTCATAAACAGATATAACCAATGAAAAGTACTTGACTGCACTGTGTACTTTGCCAAGGTGTTTTGTGCTTTATATCGAATAAAGTATTTATCGTTTTCAGATGATTTGAATCGCGGTCGTTGTTGTCGGCTTTTACAAGTCATTGCAAGATTAAACCCGTTGTCCTACCCCTTGTCCTGCCCTTGTATTGCTCCTTGTCCTGCTCCTTGTCCTGCCCCTTGTCCTGCCCCTTGTATTGCTCCTTGTCCTACTCATTGGCCTACTCCTTGCCCTACTCCTTGTCCTGCCCCTTGCCCTACTCCTTGCCCTACTGTCCTACTCCTTGTCCTGCTCCTTGTCCTGCCCCTTGTCCTGCTCCTTGTCCTACTCCTTGTCCTACTCCTTGTCCTACTCCTTGGCCTGCTCCTTGTCCTAGCTACTCCTTGTCCTACTCCTTGTACTGCTCCTTGTCCTACTCCTTGTCCTACTCCTTGTCCTACTCCTGGTCCTACTCCTTGTGTTATTCCTTGTCCTACTCCGTGCCCTACTCCTTGTCGTACTCCTTGTCCTGCCCCTTGTGCTGCTGCTCGTCCTACTCTTTGTCCTACTCCTTGTCGTACTTCTTGTCCTGCTCCTTGGCCTGCTCCTTGTCCTACTCCTTGTCCTGCTCCTTGTCGTACTCCTTGTCCTGCCCCTTGCCCTGCTCCTTGTCCTACTCCTTGTCCTACTCCTTGTCCTGCTCCTTTTGGAGCAAATCTCCTAAGCTGAAAGCGTTCAGTGTTTAGAGGCATTCAATGCAAGGAATCGAGGTCTTTCTAGCCTTCAGGTAGCGAGAACTCGTCACTGAAATCGATTTAGATCAAAGCGATGACTCGCGCCATCTAGAAAGGAAGTTCTAATTAGCATTATATTGCTATATGTTTTGCTTAATAATTTTAGAACTTAAAAAACAAGTGCACACTTCTTTGGAAAAGGGGACCCATCGAAAAGGAATTGACGGGACTGAGTTCCCTCTCACTTGGTTAACACCGTGCGTTAAGAGACCGAGCCGAATGAAAATGAAATCCATAAATTATGGGCCACAATTCGTTGAAAGTGATCCGAGTCTTTACACCCCGCCCCTTGGATCGTCTATCGTACGACTATCTCTGCACGCTGTCAAGACTCCACTTAAATTATAATGTAACAGTAGCCACTGGCTTAAATCCCTATTCTATTTTGTGCAAGCGAATTCTCCTTTTTACTAACTACAAGTTCTACAACCAGTATGTCAACTTGTAGATATGGTTTCAAAAGCTTATCTCCTTTTTCCTAATTTGTAGCCCTTTAATGCAAGATCCGGAACGCATGTCAGTGACTGTATCTAGCCGAACTCTTCGATTGTGTAGAGTTTCAGACTCCCAGTCGTGAAGCTGGTACAAAATTTAATTATATTCTTCGTACATCTGAACGATCTAGAAGAATCTGAACTTATTCGGAAGAAAGAATAAAAAATTAAACGAAGCTAGAAATCAAGATGGCAGAAATGGATGAGGGAGACGAAGATATATTTAAGGACGAGGAGGGGAATGGTGAGGCGGGGGGCGAGGTAGGGAGAGGGGGTGACATGGATGACCCCTCCGAGTCACACGGAGGAGGAGGGAAACCCCCGGCACAAGACCAGGATCGATCCTTTCAGGACCGCTCCTTCCAGGACCATCACAACGACATGGACGAGGAGGAGGAACATGAGGGTCCGGGGGACGGGGAAGATAAGTCCGGCGAGGGGGAACACGATGAAGATATGGGATTCAACGCCGGACCGAATATGCAACACAACATGGGACTCGGCATTCTCGGACAGTCTCCCAACTTTGGCGGAGGCGGTGGTGGCGGAGGAGGAGGTGGGGGTCCGTGGGGACCTCCAGGACCTTGGGATAGATTCCCTGGACGTGGAGCAGGACCACGGTGCGTAATTGAGGGAACATTATCTTATTGCTTAGATATAGTTTTCGATTGCAAATATAAAGTGGGATTACATATTTATTATTTATGGAATGTGACAGTCCTTTTGAAAAGTTCTATGATAGCAGATATGCCAACTATTGAAAATGGGTTCAAGAGGGGGAGTATTTGGAGCAGACAATTTGGCTCCTGCGATTGTATGGGATGGTGACGAGTTTTGCACCAAAATGTTTAGTTTGAAATACTATTGCCAATAAATGAAATCAATTTTTTACTATTTGTCTGTAAAGGGTCAGAGAGAAAAAGAAAATATGTTTTTATTTCAGTTTCAGGAAAATGTTGCTGGGGAAATCTTGTTGCATGAATTCTTCCGTAAAACCACAACAGAGCATTACTTCGCATTACGCTGCATTACGCTAAGTTGTATTTTATGCATGAATTATACTTTACTTTACTTTACTTTACTTTTCCGGTTCTTCCAGTAGTATCCTAGTAGCAGACACCGTACGGAAATTCTTCAGCGATATTGGCCGACACCGACAGACTCGTCCTGATCCTCCGACGATGTCTCGTTAGCCGCTGCCGTAGCCTCCTCCATCAGTTCTTTCATGTCGACCTTATGTGACCTCTGTGTTGCCGCTAGGTCGTCCTTACTTTCACTGGCCTTGTATATGTCCAAAGTCCTTGACCAGAAGAGGTCAATCCTATTCTTGAAAACATTCACTGATGGCGCATCAACCTGTGATGTTGCAAGGAGACGAATCTAGAGGCTACCGCCTGCGTTCATTAATCACGATACGATACGAGAGCATGCTTCTCATGCCCGTTTTCATGCATCTTTTTCCATAGGCCTACTCTAATGAAGCTTTGTTTCAGTCTGACTGACTTTGCTTCAGCCTTTCTGACGCAAGCCATATTGCTTGTCTAGTCGGGTACACTGAGAAATGTGATCGCTCAAAATGATTGGCATTGATTGGAAATGAATGTATTACTGACGTATGAGAGTATTTGTACTATTTTGAAGTCAAGTTATTGATAGATATATGATTATACATTTATTTTATTTGTGTTTTTAGTGGATTCAGTCCTGGTCGTATGCCGTTTCAACGCGGTCCTCCACCACCAAGATTCCGAGGACCCGTGGGACCAGGTGGACCCAATCAACCTGGACCGGGGATGAGAGGTCCTCCACCAGGAATTCGTGGACCACCACCGGGTGTGCGAGGTCCTCGAGGTGGGCCCGGGCCAGGTGGGCCACCTCAGAACTTCAATCGTCCTCAGTTTGATCCAAACTTCGGACCTCCTGGAATGGGTGGACCACCGCAGTTTGGAATGGGACCACCTGGTATGATGGGTCCGGGTGGACCGAACAATAGCATGGGTATGAACATGCCACCTGGAATGCCTGGAGGTCCTGGAATGAGAGGACCTGGTGGACCCGGAGGTCCTGGAAGACCTGGTGGGCCAGGAGGACCAATGGGTGGGCCAGGAGGACCAATGGGAGGACCAGGAGGACATATGGGTGGACCTGGTGGCCCTATGGGTGGTCCCGGTGGCCCAATGGGTGGTCCCGGTGGCCCTATGGGTGGACCAGGTGGCCCTATGGGTGGCCCCGGAGGACCGATGGGTGGTCCTGGAGGTCCTATGGGTGGCCCTGGTGGTATGCCTCCAGGATCAGGTCCATCGTTAGGACCTGGAGGACCAAGTGGACCAGGCATGTCAGGGCCGGGTGGAATGCCTGGAGGGATGCCTGGAGGCATGGTAGGTCTAATATCTAAACGGTTGTCATCATTGCTGGCATTTTATGTACATTCATCATCATCTTCACCCGTTTACAGTCTACTATTTTCTTTAACAAGATACCTGCTGTGCTGAACACTGGTATGTACTGGAGGTACTTTTGACCTGTTAGCATCTATAGGTTAAATGTTATCAGACAAGATATGGCAAGGCATTCCCAAGTTATTCGGCTACAGTATATCACTGGTCTTACTCGCCAACCGTATTTGAATTATTCAAGATTTTTTTAGCACTTGATCACAATTGTGCAGATATTAAGTGTAAGATTGCTGATGTCTATTTGTGTGCTATTCTCAGGGTCCGCCAATGATGCCGCCAAATATGAATATGCCATTGCCGAACTTCAACACGCCGCCTCCTGGCTTTCAGGGACAGTTTGGAGGTCCTGATGGTGGTGGTCCTTCTGGTGGTATGCCAACAGCTGATGGCAACCAAGAATTGTGGGTAGAAACAAAATCCGGTGATGGCAAGGTAAATTATCTGAAAATGCTGTTGTACTATTATATTTTATTTAAATATTATTCCTATTCTAGTCGTTTGTAGAAATTAGCTTTATGTTAATTTCTATGGAGTGTAGGAGTGACCGAATAGGTCAGTCGTTGGCACTCGCGCTTAGCAGCGAAGAGGTACAGGGTTTGCCTCACAGCGCCGACTGATTGTGTTCGGTAGCAAACCTGGGCAAATTGTTACACTCCATTGCCTGTACGGGAAGGACCTTTGGCCGCCCACTCATGCTCATCTGGCCTAATGGATTGGTGGTTAAGTCATGCGTAGCAATACGTAAGACAAATATCCATCGTCAGAACCTGTCTTCGGGCAAGACCCTATCGTTATAGATAAATTTTAAATAATAATTCTAAAAATGCGATTGCCTTAGGTATTCGCGAAGCGATCTCGCGTTTAATCACTATCTTAGTAACCCTACGATTCCGAATGTGTCAACTCACAAACTCAACGAAGTAGTTAACAGTTACACGAAGTCAAACAACAAACTTGTGCGGCCATTTCACCGAGTCGTGAATGGTTAGACGTTCATAAATAAAAATGAAATGCAATTAATTTCGAAGGACATTTGGTCTGTTGCGCAAATATCTGACGAAATATTCCTAATATGGTAGCATATACTTTGGCTCAAGAGTCAAGAGATATAATATGCAAATTACATAAACATCAATACCGTCGTTGAATTGATTTACTGGTCAATTCAGCAAATTATCGAGTAGGTAACTAAGCTATACAAGTTCACATTACCTTACAGTAGCAATGATTCTAGCACAAATGTCATGAGCAATAACGATATCTGATCTGGACCGTATGTGGTCATATGAATAATGTTCATTCTATGGACAACTGTCGCACAAACTAAATCCGATTCAGTCTACAAAAATGTGGACAAATCTGAGAATCTATTGTCAATATTACAATGGTAAATTTACAAAAAAAATCCACTTGTTTAAAATTCGAGTACTCAACTGACCCTTGTGGATAGCAGTTGGACTTCCAAATTTTTACAAAAATCGTAGCTAAAGTACTATTGCTTCAATTATGCTTGTTTGTTTACTTTTCTTGCATTAGCACGTCCGCACCGATGAGATATATTGTGCCTTTAAATGCAATAAATTCTTAGACACAAGTTCTTGTGTGAAGCACAACGTATTTAAGTTAAACATATAATTGATGTACTACATATATGTTACAGGCAATGTGTACAATCAGGCAATATGCACATTGCTTGAAATTTTCAGGCAATGTGTAAATTGCCTGTTTCACTCAGGCAATGTTCACATTGCCTAAAAAGAGTCAGGCATTGTACACATTGCCTGAAATTATTCGTCAATTTCTGTACACATTGCCTGATTTCATTTTCACAACTTCAACCAACCAAGTCATTGTTATTTTAAATAATGTAAATTTCAAGTAATTTTTATTTAATTTTAAGTAATTTTAATAGGCATATATCACTTTTACTAAAGAATTGAGTGTAGTTAAAGCTTCGAAATGAGCAATACCCCGACAAGTCTTAAATGATGCAACGATATTAGATGCACACGCGGAGTCAAAGACAGTAGGCGGAAGGCCGGAAGGCCAGCTGCAGGTCGAAACGATAATCGCAGGTACACCTGATGATATAATCAAATGTAAGTCATTCTATAACATCACTATTCCGAGTAAATAAATTATCGAGGATGTTGGAATCCAAGAAAATAGCATAGGTATTTTGATCAAATTGGAATTATAACTATTATTTTAGATTTAACAATTTTCGTCCTGTTCTTAAAAAGACTGTGTACATTTAACCACTTGTTCGACCTTTCTGTTGGTTCATCACAGCACTGAACACTTGTCCGGACGTCACTCATTTTGAAGCTCTTGCTACGTCCGACTTGTTATCAAAAGTGAAATAGCCCTAATTGGTTAAAACGAATCAGCTTTAAACTAAATAAACAGTTCTTTAGTTACTCTTAAACTGTGCTCCCATACCATTATTTTAGATGCTTTTTGACTTGAGAGAACAAAAATTATACACAAGTGCAGTGTACTGTAATTGATATAAATTGAATGTATTATTTAGCCTTCATGGCTCGAATCTTACCGCTAAAGCGAACTGTCGCCAGGCTAGTGCATTTCTAAGTTGTTTAAAATATTAATACAGCGATGAATACATTATCCATTGCAAAATTTCATTGAACTCGTCCCAACTATTTATATTTCTTCTTTAGTCCCCCGCCTCACGTATTATGTCAATGATGCAAGGGATGCCCATGGAAGAAATGCAGTGAATGCTTATTCAACTATTGAGATTTTGCTGCATTCTATCATCAAGCCAATTTGAAAATTTAATTATAAACTTCTGACGTTCAATTTTCTCAAGAATTTTCGCAAAATTAAAAAATTGGTTGATTGACAATGTGAAATTTAAATCAGGCAATGTGTACAGAAATCTACAAATATTTTTAGGCAATGTGTACAATGCCTGACTTTTGTATGAAATTTGCATAGTCTATTGCCTGAATGAAACAGGCAATTTATATACATTGCCTGAAAATTCCACACTACTAGAATGTGTGTATATAAACAGAGAACGTTACATTACTTGCAAATGTGCAAGAAAATACATGTCTAAGGCAAAGTACTTTCTTAAATATTTTATTTATTCGTTAACCGACTACAAATAGACGTCCACCGCCATCGTTGTCTTCACTGATAAACAGACGACCAGTCAGGTGATCAAAGTGAAGACGGTGCGGCTTGCTCAGTTGCTGTTTTCTTAGATTGACGTCACCGAGGTAAATCATCGATGGATTGAATATGCTAACTCTATTATTGCCCCAATCAGCCACGAACACGTGATCACTCGTGTCTACAGCTAGGCAGTAGGGATAGTCCAGCTGTCCAGCAGCTGATCCTCGCTGAGAACCGTATGACTTCATCATGCGTCCCTCTTCGTCCACTATACACACGCGCTGCTGCCAGTCCGTGTGACACACAACGAACTGACCAGTGGACAGTTCTATACAGTGACGTGGGCCGTCTATGCTGTCATCGAG
>JAQFYQ010002609.1:0-11508 GCA_034694885.1 Buchholzia appendiculata
AGAAAGAGAGAGAGAGAGAGAAAGAAAGAAAGAGAGAGAGAAAGAGAAAGAGAGATTAAGAGAAAATAATAATAACATTTAATTGATCGTAATGCACACACAATGGCTTTAACTGCTAACTTCGAGCTAATGAATTGAGAATGTGCAGAGAATGAATTGAATAGAATTGAGAAAGTCTATTTTAAGCATCAAGCTAATCCAGAATTTTAATAATAGAACACAATACCTATGATGACGTAATAAACAAAGCTAAGTTCA
The DNA here is from genome assembly GCA_034694885.1 of Buchholzia appendiculata. Classification (NCBI taxonomy): domain Eukaryota; kingdom Metazoa; phylum Annelida; class Clitellata; order Enchytraeida; family Enchytraeidae; genus Buchholzia; species Buchholzia appendiculata. Next base: position 259 of record JAQFYQ010002609.1, read on the forward strand.
CTTATGAAGCATGAATAAATGCGCTACGTGCGCATCTTTGGCACGGTGACATCTCATAACGTAGGCAAAGGAGACGCACCCCATCTTCTCTCCGAGATCTTACAAGTATACCTTCAGTAGTAGCAGGACGAAATACCAAGTTCGCAATCAATGGGATCCGCACACATACCGGTTGTAAATAATTCAGCCTCGACCTTCCGCGCTTGCAAAAACGTCATTTACAAAACGTCGCACTGTTATGTTAGACTCACTGAATAAAACATAATAGGGACACGCAGTGCGACGTGACCGACCGAAGTTAATACGAGACGTAATGGACTCGAGCGATCATGGAGCATAAAGCGCCGAGTTAAAAGCTTCGTCTGGAGCACCGGGACACATTCCAACTCAATTACGCTCGTTTCGAAACCGTAATGCAACTCGGAGAATGTGCATTCTCAGTCGCAATGCAACTCGGAACACGGCTTGACGACATACGTTATGCACTCACAGGATGAAGTGCTGGGCTAAGAGAGTTCACGAGCTAAAGAATCCACCTACAGTATGTTAGTCCCGGTTTTCGCCACAAATGCAGCAAGGTAACTACGATGACGTCATATATATCGTAGCGTAGCGCATTTTGACTGAACTTGGTCACTCGTCCAACTATGCACCTTCAATCTCGCCATGGGCCATGTCATGGAGACGCCGATGTGTAAAATCTCCATAGACGGGTTATGCTACACAAGAAGACGAAATCAACCAACAATTTCCCAGCAATTTCCCCGGTTATGTCAGCCACATTTTCACGATTAAATTTTTACATTGACATTAATTGACGTGGATGTTTTTGTTGCGTCAGTGTCAGCAAGTCCGACCGGCCACTTAAAAGAAAACGATGAAATAAACTATTCGCAATAAAATGCGCTATGGAGAAAATATGAGGTTGAAGGATCTCAAGTCAATTAACCGCAGCAATGAAGGAACCGGTTACCGGCTGTATACACACGGTTGTATATGCAGTGCACCAGTGCCGGTTACCGGCTATATATACACGGAACCCGGAGACAGCAGATGCTGTCGGGACATGGGACTGAGTTTATTGTCGCTCGGCAGTAATCTGTTAATTGGGCTTAACGAATTCCGTGTATCCATCCATGCTGCCTCGCAGACATTGGTGACTCCGGTGGGATTTTGTGGAATAATTGCTGTTGTTGTGGAAAGCGAGGGATTGCGTCCCAGGGGACTTTGATGGTTGGTAACGAAGGCCACTCAAGCAGCCAGGGTTCGATGGAGTTATGGAAAAGGTAATGAAGACGACACAAAGTTTGTTTCTTGTGAACGATTCTGCCGCTGTGCGGCGTCTTCTCCGCGGATTAAAGTGTCCGAATGAAACCTCATAACAGTTATGTTTTGTCGCTAAAGTACTAGTCGTCTAGCAAGGGAGGAGATTCGGACAACCTGCTTGGAGAGTACTACATAAGGATGGCCTGTAGTTTCATCCTTGGTCGATTCATACCAGTAGTTTCATCGTGAGGTCGATTCATCCCGGTCGTTTCATCGTGAGGTCGATTTAACCTTGGTCGATTCATCCCTGTCGATTCACCCTGCGGTCGATTCATATCGGTCGTTTCAGCAAAGGTCGATTCATCCTTATTATGATATGCTATCATGATATCTCAAAGTATACCCCTCGCCTCTGATTCAACCAACCTTGACATTTGTGCGTGTAAGAAATTTCTCTTATTGTTATTATTGTAATCCGGCGGTCGATTCATCACTAGATCTATTCACCCCGGTCTTTGCGTCCTTGTGATATTTCTTGATACTTACAGTGACATACAGTTGTAAATTTGATATCTGCATTTTGATATATCATCTGCAATTGTGAAAGAACTCTATGGGCCCTATAGTGATTGTGGAAGTTCGACACTGAGTATAATCGCTGCTACTGATGTATTTGCGATTAATCAAGATGTAATGATGTGTAGATGAAATGGCCGACGATGAATCCACCTTAGCATGAATCGACCACAGGCTGAGCCAGTCCAAGATGAACCGGCCATCGACCGACACAAGAACTCCAGAAATAGTTGGAAAATTCGAATCCAGATTGAAATGAGGAAGAAAATTCATGAGGCCTTTAATCCAATTGTCTCAAATGTATACGTTACTCGAATTCAAATCACTCACAATTCATTGATTCAGAAGCCAAACATAGCGAAAAAAAAACAATAAGAAACTTAAACACATACTTAACGCTAAAGATAAAGTACCAGGTATAGTTAATTACGGATCAAGTTCCTCACGAGCAATACATCACCGAACTCGCCGTCAAGTAACAACGACTGTCAGCTCTCTAGTGTCTGGTAGCCTGTCAATTTGTTACCAAACAGAATGCAATGACTCCGGGATTTCAGTGAAGCATTACAAGGGGTCTGGAACTCATTGCATGATTACACCACAAATGCGACAGAGCTGAGAACATTAAAAAAATTACCTTCAAAATGCATATATGTGATGTTGCCACATGTATAGTTGTATAATATCGTTTATTTATTTAGATTTGTATAATTCCAGAAAAATTAGGACCTAATGAGCTGCCTGCATTAGTGACGTACTACTATAGTACTTCTTATAAAATAACACAACTAATTCACGAGACCAGAATCTCGCGTTTTCAAATTACTGAAATTATTCCAACTTATCGTAGTCATCCCAAGTGAATACAGAGATTTTTCTTGCCACGCTATAAATAATTTTGTTTACACAATGTGTCACTGCAAAAAATAAGATATTCGCTTTACTTAATGCCAACAACCTTCAATCATTTATTAATAAAGAGAGTGAAAAGTGTGAACAGTGGGGCGATGCAGTAAATAAGACGTGCAAGGTACTAAGCTTATTACCGCAGCGTCCGGCTACTCAATAACTTTGAACACCTTCAGACATTTTGACACCTTCACTGCAAGCAGAGTCCGAGGTAAGCCATCGTTCTGACGTCACGCTGCTAACGACCTCTTCATCAGTCCTCTTGCTGACAGGGGAAAAACGTAGGGGAGGACTTCTGTCACGGAACACCCGGTGTTGAATAGCAGGTGTGACGACATTTGTCAACCCTTTCGCGCATTTTATTCCCCGGTCGTCAACCGAGAATCAATAAATTATACGGATCTCCGCCTTCTTCGTGGCACGGCCCGGCCTGTGTTCGCTAATATCGCCATCTGGTTCTAGCCTCTGGAGACCGGTTCGCTACTCCAGTCGTAAATATATTGCTGCGCTTGTGCGATTTGTATTCCCAACTTGTAGGAATAAATTTAGCTCGTGCGTTTGAGAAAAATCACCAAACAATTTTTCCGATGTTCTGGAAAGCAGATCCAATGACGAATTGTGATTAATCCGTTTAATTAGAAAACGTACGATACTAGAGTTTCATCCAATCATTCTAAATCTAAATACAGTCACGAGTTGAGTCATGCAAAATAACTTTGAACTTTGAAGTTTGATTGCCGTAATTATTCATTTTCACCATTTATCCACATGCGTGTCTTTCATAGTTGGTCGAGAAGGCTACATCGCTCCTGCTTGAATTCTTTATCCAAGCTTCTGCAGGTAACACCCAGGGAATAAAAGAATCAAAGAACAAGATAAGAGAATAACCGTTTAAACTGTCAAGAGCAGCAATTCGTCTGGGCTCACAATCCTGTAGTAAGTTGACGCACTTTGGATTCGAACTTCAAAGATCCTGTCACATAATTTGACAATGATATGAAATGCTTTTCAATTCTTTTTCCAGAGTAACTCTGCTTGCTATGTGTGACCTTGTTTGTTTGGACATCCATGCATTGCACAAAGTCTGTCATTGGACGTCAACAACATTGTATCATTTGACGAGGTCAATTGTCGTGTGGCGAAGGCGTGTACTTAGAAGGTCACGTGTGATATTGATGATATGTCATTGGTCGCATCACAGTGATGCATACAAATGCATACAGGAACTTTCAGTGAAAATATTTCTCGGAAATATTTACTTTATATTTCCACACACTTACGTCTACCAATTCGGCACGATGTTTACAAGCTTGATGACTGGAACAAAAAGAAGTTAAAGGGGGATCTCCAACAATTCATTACTGCTACTGGCCTCATTGAGCCACAGCGCTTGTTCATTTGAATTGAGCGTCGCTGCGTCGTCCTGCATCCCAATAGATCACCCACCAACTCATTTATCTCGACACTCCCTCTGGCGACTCGCTTGAGCAATTTCTCCAGAGGCAGTAAATCTTATCACAAAACGTTACTTATCTGCAGACAGACCGCCGTCGTTCAAGGTCTGCAGGGTCCGGGGTCCTGGGGTCCGGAGTCCAGGGATCCGTGGAGGGTCTAGGGGTCAGTTCAGGGTTCGGGGGTCCGGGGTCTAGGAGTCCGTTAACAATGTAGTGGAGTGAAATTGAACGGAAGTACACAGTGGTCCTGTCTAGTTTCTAGCACACTCTTTGGTCTTTCATGAACTGAAGCAGTAAACTGATATCACCTTGGCAACGGATGACGCAATGAATCATTGTCTAGATTGAAGAAATGGAAGAAGAACGGGTTTATTCTCCCACTAAGGTCGTGATAAAAATATACTCAATATATCAGTCACAGTTACGCAATTCTTGTCGTTCAAAATACCTATGACCTAAACTAGACCCAATGAGTAACATGACCCAGGTACCCTGGCGTTAACTAGACCTAATGAATCACGTGACCCATGTATGTCTGACGTTAACTAGACCTAATGAATCACGCGACCCAGGTATACGTTAACTAGATCTAATGAATCACATGACCCAGATATCTTCTGCTCTGCAATGGTCTCGTGGGGAGGAAAAGCAAACTATTTCAAAGATGTAATGGGACCTCAACGTGCAGCCAACTGTGGTGTACTTCACTTGGAATACATTGCACTGTCATTGTACAGTTGTACTACTCTGTGCCAATTATACTCCACCGTACAATACTATACTGCACTGTACTGCACTTCATTCCACTTCATTCCACTCTACTGCACTCTTTTGCATTGTGCTCCACTTACATTACCCTGTAATCCTTTGTACTGTGCTGCACTTCAACTAAATACTGCACTGCTTTTCCACTACGCACTGCACTTCGCTCTATTGCCTTGAACATCTTTGTACTCCACTTCCAGTGACCTGCTTTATACTGCACTTGTACTTCATATCTAAACAGTGTCAAGTTCCTTTTGCAATAAATAAGTTGTAGGCAAACATGAAACATTGATCTATTTTCTTCACGTGTAATATATATCCTCAGCAAATTTACAAAAATAATATTCAAGAACGATATGAATGTCTATTCATTGCGTTCTATTTCTATTTCTGCAACACATGCTAGTGGGCGTATCTCTTATGCTTGCTGTATGTATTGGGACACACTGTAGCCTACTTACTGTATATTCGCTATGTATTTTGTGACACCCAGTAGGCAGGCAGTAAATGTCCTGTGTGTGAGTGCGCATGCGCTGTGCCTGCTCGCACATTGTCTATGGGTGATAGAGATTCCTATCTCATCCCTCACGACCACTGCTGCTGGCTCGCCGTCCCAAGCAGTCTTATAGATGTGCTTCCTTGAACAGTGCTACCACTCTTCTACCATACAGTGCTCCCAATCTTGTATTTTCGTATCACACGTGACTTTTAGACAAAACAAATATTAGACTCAATAAATTGTAAATCACGTTGTTTTTGTATCTTGTATTACTTCGACATTCTTCTTCTATTGGATTTTATTTCATAATTTCATTTCGATTATATTAAACGCTATATAAAACAAATCGCAACAACTAGCAATTGATCGACAGAAGCTTTCAGCATTTGTAAAATATTGACATCTGTTTAGCTATGTAAAGTATATACACGGAAGACATTCACAGGACTGTTACGACGTAATCGAGTCGCAAACTTCTGCAGAATTCGAAGCATCTAACTCACAGTATTTATATCTAGTCATGACGCAAGAGCGGTATTCTACAGATTGATGTATTGCTTCCTCGTCTTGGCATCATTCATCAAATATTACTTGTACTTCTCGATATATCTGAGTCGAGGTTTCAACTTAACGGTACATGAAAGATTTTACTCTGTAATATTGAGCTGCTATAAGGCCACGTTGAAACGTGGCTAGATTAACTTGAAGGAAGACTGTTTGATAATCAAGCAAATCTAATCTTACTTTAAAATTGATAAGGCTGTTACTCAGAAAATACATAGCTTTAGTTTTAAAGATAATTGTTTTAAAGATAATCTTACGTTACTTCAAGAAAACTTGAAAGCTTTACTTTTCAAGAAAGCCAATCCTACTATCGCGCCAGCCTTTAACTTTCAACTTCAAGCCATACTTGTTAAATTGACCTGACCTTAGTATAGTAAAACTCACAAAACGTAGCTAAAGAAAAATATGGATGTGTTTTTCCATTAGTATGTACGTGCTTTAATTCAAAAGTTTACCCATCTCATCGTCAAAGAAAACGTATACTTCCACTCTAAGAGAGCTGAAAAGCATTAGCAGCAAAGTTGACAAGGTTTCACTTCAAAGGCTGCACGACGATGCAGCAAAGTAAACCTGGTTTCAGAGGAAAGTGAAGACTCCAGTACTCATCGCAGCACACGTGACTTGTGGACAAAACAAATCATAGAAAAGGAAACTTGATTCTGACCAAACCAAACTGTAAGTGAATTAGAGTCGATCAAAGGCTTCTTCACAAATTAGTTTTGATGCTTAGCTTCAACCAGAACTAAGTTGTTTTACAAGTATGCTATATCAATCCGTCCAGTTATCGTAATCAATGATGTATCTCTAACTGAAAAATAACCGTAACACATAAATCTAACAAATGACCAAGCTCAAAATGTGAACTTTATTTGGAACGCCATTCCGATTTTTTTCGGTGTACCGTTAAAAATTGAATTAGAACTTTATTTGGGCAGGATTCAACAAAAATTAGACAATAGAGGGATTGCAACAATTTCTGACGATTATAATTGTGGCGAACAGACATTTTCCGAAATATTTTCTGACGAGCGAGGGGGCGGCAAGACATTCCCCGAAATGTTTTGCTTTTCTGAAACGACCGTGACGAATCGAACGAGGACGAAACGTCCGGATATTGCAGTCTGTAAACAATATATTATTCAGTACCAGCACGTCCACAATCGCCTCGCAATCACTCTCAATGCGGTTACAAATGTATCCGAACATGAATCATCAATTTTCTCTTATGGCAATATTCTTATGATCTAACTTCTTTAATTCAGATACATCATCCCAACGGTATCCAACCAAAATCAAAACCAACTCGCTGAAGCAAAGCATTGACAAAGTGCCTCTTCCAGCAAAATCTACTCACATCAGAAAATCACACAACTCATTAGCTAAGATCTGAACGCTTGAAATTAGTCTACACCACATGTAAATGGATCTCAATGCACGATATTACAGATGATAAATCTACCTCGGGCGATAATTCAGCTGATGTCAAAAGATCAACTTCACAACGATGTACATTTTCTACACCCGGTTTAAAGACAGCTGAGACAACAATTCAGTTGATTTGAGACGAAGTTTTGTCTATAACGAGTCTCAGCTGATCCAGTTCTAGCCGGATCTCAGTGGGATTCCCGGACAGGAAAACAACGAATCGCAATTAGGAAGTACTTCGCCAGTGACGTAACTTAATCGTCATCCGCCGTCACCGGCGAGTCAATCCAATCGACTCCTTAGACCCCCCCCCCCTGTCGATCGACAGATGCCAAGTTCATTCCAGGCATTCCCGAGCTCCGAACACCACAGTCCACCCCCACCCACCAGGCCACCCTGAGACACAAGGAACCAGAAAAACAGATCGAAGTGAGTCAGGAAGTGTCAGTTAAGTGTGGAAGAACATGATTGGAGGCAAGTTTGACCAATCACAGTTCTTGTTTGACTTAATCCTACTTTGGATAGTCGGTAGAAAATGCACGCATGGTAATGCTACATGAATCATAAGCATTCTTACAAACACTAATTATTCTATATACAAACAGCCAGGGGACACCGGCGGCTGAAGGTGAAGTAGAAAATCACATGGGCCATCAACCTCATCCGCAGGCAGACATTTTTTAAAAGATGTGTGCATCTTGCTCTTAGATGATTTTTGCCGTTTTTAATTCAAATGATTGAAATTAAGTATTTTTGAGCCTATATTCAATATGTCGAACACTCTTTTTTTTCTGTTTCCTTATGACTTCAATTTTTCCAATCTTTATTGTAAGCAAACCAACAAACACATTAAGGTGCTGAAGTCAAACATCATATAAAAATGGCATTCACAAGTAGAATTTAAGAATTACTGAACAAACTGTCACAACCAGATGTTGACAAGAGAAGGAAAATTCCCCGTGAGGGAAATATTCAGTCAACATCCGTATTAATGTTTTAAAAATCTATGCGTGATCACCATTGTTTGATTACATAACGTCATTAAAAAAATGTAATGCCTTGTGTCATCTAAACTCACATATCAAATCATTGCATTAAAAAGCACGATCAAATAATCACAGTGTACAAGCATATTGACCAACTAGGATTTAGACACTTCATTGCCAGCTAACTGCATCAACTGTCCGTGAGAGGTAACTAGCTGAACGTAATAAATAAGTCATTTTGCATCAGAATGCAACAGAATTAATTTCTCTTATAACGTGCTCGAATTTTTCTGCCAGAAATCTGATCACAAAAGCTTCAGTCATTTCTCATCTTCAGTCGCGTTTCTTTCAAGTATGTTCTTATTAGATGTTCATGTGTTTGCTATAAAAAGTTACAACGCCTTAATTTCAAATTACAGCGCAGCGACTCCCTCATTTCTACTATAGAGAATGATATTATACGTGTACTTTGTAGGTCGAATGCCCTGTCAGACCTTAGACTTCAGTGTAAAGAGAATGATCCAACTCCCCCCTCTCTGTCTCAGACAACAATCCTCTTCCGCCTCTCTTGCGGCCCATTTCCTCGAAATAAACCACCCTGGGGGTGGTCCGCCCTACCACGACGCGACAACCGAGAACGCGTACGTAATAATTCACTGGAGCGCTGTAATGGCATGCAAAGTTGGCGCGTTGGGACTCGCAGATATATAACAAGGTAGTATATTCGTCGCGCGATGAATTGATTGTCCATCTTCGTGTGTGGTGAGGTGATCGTGGCGGCTTAGCGCGGGACTCCGGGTGCCCGAGCAGAGGAGACAGACGCGGAGGCCGAGTGTTTTATCTCGTGATGGCATTAGCGGCACAATCGTTAAACTAAGCGCAGGATTTCAGAGGCTTGAGGCACGCCCGGTGTCCACGCCGGGCACGCCGGGCATCACTGAATCTCTTCAGTCCGTCGCAGCTTTCTTTGCAAGAGAAAAAGCGCTTTCTTCCTTTTCCTCGCTGCGCTGCTGGGTTCTGATTCAGGTAACTGTCTCGCAAGTACCGCAGTGCTACTTTCTAGCAGAATCAGCGACGATCTGAACCAAATGTCATAATGTCACTCCTACTCGTAGGATGGAAGTGTTTATATTTCAATGTAAGCACTGTTTATTCAAGTAATCCTAACAAACAGTCAAATAGTTAAATCAGTAGTGCGGGAAAGGATATAATTTACAAATTAAAACAAGACAAAATTTAAACGCTCTACATCATAAGAGGATTCTATAATCTCCGTAAACACTTCGGTTTGATATAATCACAGTGGTCACGCTAACAACCATCTATCAGAAGCTCTTTTGTCGTCGTGGCATCAAAATTGTAGAATGAGATGACATTACAATGGATGTTATTATAATGACTTTACAATGGATGCTATTATAATGACTTTACAATGGATGTTATTAAACATGCAATTCTAATACAAGAGTATAGGGTGACGTTTACTTTTATCAAGTCATGCTTCAATTGCTCTTTGGCGTCAAAAGATTTGATCATCACACTCTCTCCATGCCGTGTCGTGACACGACTACAAAAGTTATGGAGGAGGCACTAATATATGTAGGTCATAGTTAGATGTACGAGTGAGGCTTAATTTGACTCTTGTACGTCTAATGTATTGCAAGTGCAGAAGCGAGTACAGTTTTCTTGCAAGCACTTGCACGCACTTATTTTGCACTTAATAGCACTTATACAACGTGATTTGTGCCGAACTCATAAATATATTCGCATATATCATCAGTATTTGCAAGTCACGCCTGGACTCTACTTGCTTTCACAACACACGTCTTTCTGCATGTTCTCAAGGCAAAGATCATAGGAAGTTCATTTATCTGTTGATTTAAGCGCATATACAATAAAATATCGTTGTATCTGAAGCAGAAGCAGAAGAAAAGCACTTGTGCATTATCTTCATACTAAAAACATTAATTGTTCAAGACAGCCTATTGCTTGTACTACTAATTGTCATCAATTGTTCAAGCACGATTATTGCATGTACTACTTATTGCCACCAATTGTTCGAGCAGGCCTATTGCTTGTACTACTTTTTAACACCAATAATTTTTCAAGCAAGCCTATTTATTGTTTGTATACTTATTGCCATCAATTTTTCAAGCAAGCCTATTGCTTGTATTACTTCCGAAGCTCTGCTACTTGAAACAGTAGTAACAGAGCAAGTCAAAGCTTATGAGATTGAGACTATGTGTGGGTCGTTCAATGTGTTAGGTTGTATTCAGTTATTGTTCCCTTTACTTGGACTTGTTCTCCGCATGGAGCGATTACTTCGTCCCAGGTCAAACGTATTTGACTGTGTGTCACCTGCAGATTGTCCTCACAACTCGAGTCAGTCGGTAGATTCCGTCACTCTGTCACCTAGTGGCGGTGGGGAGGATGTATGTTGGGGGGGGGGGTGATAGTGGTGATCTAGTGGTGGTGGTGGGGGTGTAACCAGTGGGGCTGTTACCTAGTAGTGGGGGTGTATCTTGGGGTGGTGGGGGTGTTCCTAGTAGGGGTGTACTTAATGATGATGGTGGGAAGGTGTACCTAATGGTGGGGGTGTACCTAGTGGAGGTGTACCGAGTGGTGGGGGTAGGAGTGTACCAAGTAATGTGGTGGAGTGTACCTAGTGGGGGTTACCAAGTGGTGGGGTGTGCCTAATGGTGGTGGGTGTACCTAGTCGAATGGGGGTGCACTTAATGGTGGGGTGAACCTAGTAGTGGACAGAGGCGTAGCCAGGATTTCAGTTTGGGGGGGTATAAAAAAAATG
>JAQFYQ010002610.1:0-11508 GCA_034694885.1 Buchholzia appendiculata
TATTGCGCAATAGACGCCATGACGCATGTAATTTTGAATTTTATTTGACGATGACGTTTCAGTGCAAAAGGTCTATAGTGTACATAGTTTTTTTTACAAACATAGTTAACACACATAATAAACATGCAATAAAACTGAATCTAATTGAATCTGAATATAATAAGGCACGCGAAAAAAACATAAATCACACGAAACATACTAAAGAAAGTATCGATATCTTATTTAAGCAAATTGAATATCATAAAAAATAAAAAAATAGTTGCAGCAAATACACTGGCACAGGCCTCGTATGGTCTGCAAAAAATTAGGCCACACATGGTCTGTAAAAATTACTCCACAAATATACTGATAAATTGACTGGCAAAATATAAAATATAGACTTTGTAAACTACCATTCTTTCTAGCAAATAATAATATGCAGTAAAAATACGAGAACGTGAACACATCACAGCACTATTAAACCACAGAGTACAAGATAAGAGGTAATTCAGTTCGACATCAAACCATCTTCATCCTCAATGTTTACCAACTGAACAATCATCATCGGTCAATTGTATTATAGTTTGAAAACTGTTTATTTTGAAGCTATTGGACTCGTTTATCTATTTATCCAAATTAATCAGCCCTAACTATGTTAGTCGCACATTTTATTTAGAGCACAAATTTGTACAGAACTAACTTTGGTACATTGGCAATATTTACATTTCGAGCTCAGCAGAGGCCTAAGGCCTAGCTAGTGTGATACGTAGGCCTACTTGTGTATTTGCCTTGCAGCTAATTAGCCTGAGGGCCTAACCTACGGGCCGAGGCGTAGGCCTAAGGAGGCGGATGTAAACAAACCACTCCTCTGTGAACCACTTAGGAATAAGGCGAATATAAGATGTAATTTGACCCTTTCCAGGCCTGGTTTAACACTCGTAAATGGGAGAGGTTCCGTGGAAAAAGTTGACAGCTTACCTGCCTAGGCCGCGGAGGCAGCAGCTGCCTGGCCAGCAGCAGCCGCAGCAGCCTGAGCAACAGCAGCTGCCTGGCTCCAGCAGCAGCTCATTCCGCAGCTACCTTCCAGCTAGCGAGCAGCTGCCAGCAGCTGAGCACACAGCTGATCGTACAACAACTCAACCGGATCATTTAAATGTCCGGTATAAGAAAGGTTGCTCGTCACGTGACGAGGGAAACATGGCGTCTCAAAGGAACTCCGATAGTTTAGTGTTTGACTTGCCTGAAGGAATTGACTTGGATGTGAAGGACTGGCTCGTGGTTAGGATGAACGATGAGGATCCTATGAAGGAGACATCCTCTGCTGGGAAAACTCCAGCTTCGGATTGTCTGGACTGTCCGGCTAGTTCCGGAGCCCCTGTCCGCGTGTCCGGCAGTTCTGATGTCTGGGCGTCCTTCAGTTCCTCAAACGCTGATTTGATAAGTTTCGGAGAGGAAGAAGCGAAGAAGAGTGGCACAGTGGAGATAGGGCCAACTGTAGGTGAGAACGTTCAGTGTGAAGGTATATAGCTATATCAACTTTGATTACATTTATTATTATTATTAAAAATTATGTTTTTTATTCGCTGAAGATCAATTAATCAATTTGCTTAATTTATGTAGATTGGCCTAGGCTACATGAAATAAAAATGTCATTCGACGTATTCCTATTCACTTAATTGCGACTTAGGTCAATAGACTTATTTTTATTCACTTACAGCTTTTGTCATACGACTTTGTCTTATTCACTTACGATTTATGTCAGGCGACTTATTCTTATGCACTTGCGACTTATGTCATGCGACTTATTCTTTTTCACTTGCGTCTTGTGTCATGCGACCTATTCTTTTTCACTTACGACTTAATAGATATATACATGTATTAACCTACATGAGACGAAAATGTCATGCCGTAATTAGCTTTACCAGAGTGGAGGCCACTGATCAGCTTCAAATTGACGATGGATCACACTTCAATGCTCAGGCGGGTGTGAGGCAATGATATTTTGCATTCGGTTTGCATTTAAATTTTAAGTTGAACAATAATTTTGAAGGTGTCGTGTCTCCTTTTGCCCCTTCCCCCTGGTTACGTGCTTGCATTAGTTCTGTATTTGAGATAGGTTTTGAGGGTTTGTTGATCTCATCGTTAGTCATCCATTCGTCTTAAAAAACTTGGAAGAAGATTTATGCTTTACTTAATACTTGGAACTTGAAGATGTCTTTCACCACGATGTAAGAAACGAGCAACTGTGGCATTGAGGTTAGAGCCGTGTGCTGCTGGATTGGATTAGGCTATTGCATGGCGTAGATGACAACGATGCTCGAAATTTAGCTATGCGAGGCCGGCCCCGTTACATCTTCTCGTGGCCACGAGACTGTGGCTTGAGTGGTCGTGGATCAGTTTTTCGCTTGATCTGAGAGAGCGCGGTATCCAAGCTGCTGTTCAAAGCGTCTCCTTTAGAGCTAGTTGTTGCTCAAAAATGCTCAGTTTTGTTGTTTTGGATTATTTAACTCATCTGTTTGTGGTGGGCAGTTTGGTGCAATAATTTTATAGAATAACCAAATGAATCTTGTTCTATGCCAGGCAGATCATAACGTATGTGATGAAAGATGCTTGAACTTCGCTGCCTCATGCAGTTCTGATCAGCGGTGACCTGATGGCACAACATTGTTACAAATGATTTGATGTGTGAATGATTATGTCTTCATTTTTGCTATGCGCAGAATCTTCTTGGATCTAAATCTGTGTTGATGAACTTCTGTAGGAATTAAAGCTAGAGACTGAGTTTATTTTCTAAATGTGTGATTATTTTGTTGCTGATGATTTATTTCAAAGTCGTCTTCCAAGGCCTATGCATAGATCCTTGATGTCTGAGATGGTTGTCATGTTTGATGTTGATTCAATGTAGGCCCTTGGGTACATAGTGACATGACCGGTCTTAATTTGGGTGTTTCACTGGGGTTTTCCCTAGACAGGAATTTTCCAATTAAACCCTTGAGGTCTTCGTTTGCTTGAGTCATCAGTCATTAGTGAACAAACTGGCATTTCGCCAAGTTGACTTCGATCTGATTATCTATTATTCCCAGGTACTGTGTTGAAGCGGTACTTCACATTGACTAATGAATGAATCATTGACTAATCAATGCATCAATGACTAATCAATGAATTAGGGAACCTATTGAAAACTAATAGTGAAACTCGACTAGCCAGTATTGTATTCAAAGCCTAGCGTTTGTTTGTATCAGTAATGTTCCTGATTTGTGGACCTGATTTATTGGCTAGGCGATAAATATGCAATTGGAATTACTTATAACTAGTACTTAGTGACTGTTGTAACATGACTTGTATTGTTCTGTTGACAATTACTCAGTCAGACACCTCAGCTAATTGGAAATGAGTAAACGAGGGATAGTTACTGTAGCACATTGGTTGCCGGATAAATCATAAATCGCAGTCTTGATAACGATAACTATATAACTAGAGGCTGGTCTACACTTCAACTTGTTGTCCTGCGGCTGACCACTGCAGCTCTATTGTCCAGTAGATTCTAAATTAAGAACTTTCTGTTGCAGTTGGACACGAGGAGGAAAATACTTCCTGATTTATTTTGGTACATTGTAGGTTAACTCCCTCCCCATGCCCCCCTTTCTCTCCTCTCCAGGTTCCCCCACGCCTCCCGCCCCTGGCCAGGATGTTGGTTGGTTAGTATATGTAGCTCCTGCTGTGAGGAATCACGGACAATTAATGCAGTCGAGGAAGTTTTGAATAATTCTTATGCAAGTTGGTAAACTTAATTATTATCAATGATATTTTGAGCTGCAGCTTTCGGGTCGCACTCTATTATAGCTGTAATAGCATGCGGTGCATGTACTGTGAACATTCAGCTACTGTTTAATTGCTACGGTACATGTATAGAGCTGCTGTTGACTTTCTATGTATAGAGCTGCTGGTAGCGGTTAGAGTTATGGCTAGAGCTAAGATTAAGCGTTATATGTAAGGGTTATGGCTAGAGATAAGATTAAGCGTTATATGTAAGGGTTATGGCTAGAGATAAGATTAAGCGTTATATGTAAGAGTTATGGTTGGAGCTAAGATTAAGCGTTATATGTAAGGGCTATGGCTAGAGCTAAGATTAAGCGTTATATGTAAGGGTTATGGTTGGAGATAGGATTAAGCATTATATGTAAGGGTTATGGATAGAGCTAAGATTAAGCGTTATATGTAAGGGTTATGGTTGGAGCTAAGATTAAGCGTTATATGTAAGGGTTATGGCTAGAGCTAAGATTAAGTGTTATATGTAAGGGTTATGGCTAGAGCTAAGATTAAGCGTTATATGTCAGGGTTATGGTTAGAGCTAAGACTAGGCGTTATATGTAAGGGTTATGGTTAGACCTAAGATTAAGAGTTATATGTAAGGGTTGTGGCTAGAGCTTAGATTAAGCGTTATATGTAAGGGTTACGGCTAGAGCTAAGATTAAGCATTATATGTAAGGGTTATGGCTAGCTAAGATTAAGCGTTATATGTAAGGGTTATGGCTAGAGCTAAGATTAAGCGTTATATGTAAGGGTTATGGCTAGAGCTAAGATTAACTGTTATATGTCAGGGTTATGGTTAGGGCAGAGATTGGCGTCAGATTTGTGATTTATGGTTACAACGGAAAATGCTATTGTATGCTAGTTTGAACCGCAAAGTGTACTGTGTGTTTATGTCCTCTCTAAGTTATGAACTGTACACAGTTTGAGGAAGTAATTCTTTCGACCTGTAATTATCAATCGATGGTCGAGCATCACCCGTTAGCAATATGTGATACACGCCTTTATGAAGCATTTGCTTCTGAATGTGACGCTTGCAGAGATAATGATGATGCAGACAGTGATAGTGAATGTATGGAATTGATGGCTGTGATGGCTATGAATATGATTATGATTTATTTTAATAGTGTTGGCAGTGATGATAAGGAGTATGATATAGGATTAGATTAGCTAATGACGATGATAAAAAGGTATTTTACCGTTTTTCAAGTGTGATGATGACGACGGTGTTGTGGCTGAAATATGAGTATTGAAGAAAGTCATGATGATGATGATTATGATGATTACGATGATTATGATGATAATGATTATGATGATTACGATGATTACGATGATTACGATGATGATGATGATGATGATGATGATGATGATGATGATGATGATGATGATGATGATTACGATGATGATAATCTGTTGTAGGATCTAAACTCGTTGATACTGCACCACTGAGCAATCCTTCCGGTGACTGTGAAACCCTAAAGCCCCTTGTGGTGGACAAGATGCCTACCGAAGCGGAATCATCTAGCGAGGATTTATCTCCCCCAGGCTCGGGGAACATTCAGCTCTGTGGATATCTGAACAAGTACAAGGTTGGTTCACGAAGGGTTGCCGGGGCACTGGCCGCCAGTCTGCCCAAGATCTTCAAGCGTCGTTGGTTCGTCTATGTGGACAGCACTTGTAGTCTGTTCTACTACCGGACAGCACAGGATATCCTGCCTCTCGGAGAGGTCAACATCGCTCACGCAACCTTCACCTTTGACATTGTCACAGATAACAGGGTCAACATATTCGAGATTCGGTAGGTGGATTTGTTTTTGTTTCAATTCTTTACATTGTGTAGTGCTTGTGTGTATGAGCTGTAGTTGTGACAGAGAGAGGACTTAATTAGGACTGAGGAATTAAGAGATGAGAATTGGGACCGATATTATCACTCATTAGTTATTATTGGTAGATCAGGATTAGAATCGAATGATTTCTTCCTATATTTCTCTCCTCTCGCTCTCTTTCTTCCTCTATTTGTCTGTCTCACTCTCTGTCCTTCAACATCTATGTTTCTGTCTCTCTCCGTCTCTCTCTCTCTATGTCTGTCTTTATGTCTCGCTCCCTTATCTATTTGTTTGTTCGTCTGTCTGTCTGTCTGTCTGTCTGTCTGTGTGTCTCTCTCTCTCTCTCTCTCTCTCTCTCTCTCTCTCTCCCTGCGCTTTCTCATTTGTTTTAATGTGGTGAAACTTATTGCTCTGTGAAAAATCAAGTGGATATCTACATGGGGGCTTATATTTGTTGTCCCAGGCCACATCTGTTTTGTAAAAGTTTGGGGCAACTACAATTAGTTCCCAACGGCTCTCTTCTTTTTTAGGCCAGCTCTTGAACCTCTTTGGAAATTTAAAATTGGATTTTTCTTTATTTGAAAATGACATACCATATGGTATGTCATATTGTATGTCATATTATGTACTTAATATGGCTTTGTTGTAATCTAATCAGAGAGTGCGGTAGGCCTATCAATGTAAAGTTAGCGTTAGCTATGGTAAGTTGTTTGCTGGAGCCTGCTGTTTCATTCTGCACTTTGCTCACCGAGGTATTGAGTGTATGGTAATTTCTGTACTGATTTCTCTGTTAATTGAGCCCTTCATATGACTACGTTGTGCATTGCTGGACCATTGAATCAGTCAGCTATTTACAATGTATTTACAAAGCGGTGGATTGAAAGCAATTTTAAAAGTTGGAATGTTTTGTTCAACTGTACTGCGCTGTGCAGTTAGTGCCCAGGGCTGTATTTCTGTAATGACTGTAGGATTTGAAGAGTGATGGCCTAATGTAATTTGTTGTCGGCCAATAATAGTTGGTATGTATAATTGGCATGTATAGTTGGTATGTATAGTTGATATGTATAGTTGGTATGTATAGTTGGTATCTATAGTTGGTAATTGGTATAGTTGATATGTATGGTTGGTATGTATAGTTGATTGTATAGTTGGTATGTATAGTTTGTATGTATACTATTGTATAGTTGGTATGTATAGTTGGTATGTAAGGTTGGTATGTATAGTTGGTATGTATAGTTGGTATGTATAGTTGACTGAACTGTACTTGAATACTATTGAGTGATATACACATTCAGTTATTAGTACATAATTTATAACATGCATAGTCTTCTGTGTACTGTTCGGTGATCATTAAGCAAGTTTGTGAGGATGAATCACTTGTAGAGGAACGGTTAAACCTCTAAACTGCAGTGCTGTATCATGGTATATCACAATTAATTGATTTGTGCTAACATAACGTCCTATTGTTGGTGTAGCGGTGGGAATGGAGTAAGTTTGGAGTGGTGGGGGTGTTATGATTAGGTTTGTGGGGGTGGGAATCGGTTTTATTGTTTTTTTATGACTTGTGTAGCATGTGCGAACATTCTGTCACCAGTAATATTTATTAAGGAGGTGCTACGATGCTGTTGGTCTACCTGTGAGTTCTATCTCCCAGTCCATGTGTACTAAGGCTACAGGTGTATGTGACAAAACAGCACTAGTAAAGCTCAGCTGATCAAATGTGCCCATAAGTAAACTGACTGGTTTGCTTGAAAAGTTGCAGTTTTAGTAATATGACTGATTACTATTTTAATACATCGAGAGAGAGAGAGAGAGAGAGAGAGAGAGAGAGAGAGAGAGAGAGAGAGATATTGAGATGGAGGGAGAGGGAGAGATATGCAAATGGAGGGAGATGGGAGGGAGGGAGAGATGGAGGGAGATGGGAGGGAGGGAGAGATGGAGGAGGGAGGGAGAGATGGAGGGAGGGAGAGAGGGAGAGAGAGAAATACACAGGAAGCAAAGAAGGCGATACAAAGCAGGGAGGGAGAGGGGAGACAGAGATGAAGGGAAAGAGGGAAATTAATAGGAAGCGAAAAAGGAGACGCAAAGCATGAGGAGGGAGGGAGGGATGGAAGGCAAAAGCGGAGAGAAGTGACTTTGATTATAATTATTATACTGAATTAGTTTCACTTCGAGCCACTGAACTCTCGCTCCCCGGCTGGGCCCTCATTATGCGCTGTCCAACAACAGTTCAATCAGTATGCTAATTCAGGTAGGCCTAGTCTACTTTCCCGTTGAAACCAGTATGATAATATGTTTTGCACGATTAGTTGACTTTGTATTATTTCACATTGACGTAAAGTCCTTTCACTGGGAACGAGATCTGTCGTGCAAATACCCGCAATCTAACGTCAACTCTTCCTTGTAACCCTACATAGCGTATATAACTGAATTTTAACGTTATGTTTTTACCCACTGAAGGCACGATATAGCCTTTTTGTACTGACGTGCCGTTAAACACCAATCAATCAATCCTTATAGCCATTCCCTGACCTGTGCTCTTTCTCTGAAAGTTTAATATTCAAGTATTAATCATTCGTGCAATTCACATTAATGAATTTTGTATACTGCAGAAACCTATATGGAGTAGGTCTGCAGTTTTTGTTGTGAAACAAGATGTAAATGATACTAGTACGGTTTAAGTATTTATTTATCACTCTCCACAGTTACTCTAGGCGTAGTACACAGTACTCAGGCGTAGACTAGCGTGACGTCACGCAGTACTCAGGCGTAGACTAGCGTGACGTCACGCAGTACTCAGGCGTAGACTAGCGTGACGTCACTCTGCACAGTAGCCCTAGTTCACAGTACTCAGGCGTAGACTAGCGTAACTTACACCACACATCTTACAAGTAATAAATCCAGTGATAAGCTCTGATACTAGCATATATCAAATGTAATATACATGTATACGAAGGGTTGTTTGAACATGGCTGGCTGCATAAACTACACAATATAGTACACATACTACACACTCTGTTTATGTTTGGCTTGCTGCATGTGCCACAGAGGCAGTGATGGCCAGTGTTCATATATATGGTACTTATATAATATACTAGCAATTCTGATTATGAATCTGATGTGATTTTTTGCTAATGTTTCAAACAGTATGAACGAATATTGAAGTTCACTTACTTGTGAGTGGTTTTGTCAGAACGTAATATGCAACTAACATCTTTCTTGCGTGCGTTCAGAAATGTATCAATTCGTTCATTTTGAGGTCCAAGGGTCGACTGAAACTGACGAGGGGGGAGGGTGGAGAATAGAGATGATAACAGATTCACGAACAGGGAGGGGGGGCGGTGATGCTAAAATGTATAACAAGCGGGGTGGAGGGGTAGCTATGTGCTAACATTTTAATGAGCAGGGGCACGCTAAGAAATGTAACGACGGGAGATTGACGATGAAATATTTCCTAGGGAACGGGGTTGCAATAATAGATTTATCTCTTAAACATTTTTCATGGAAAGCTCAGAAAAAAGGTGCTGGAGTTTGACCAGTTTCTCTTAGCGTCTGTCTAGATACAAGATTCATTTTGTCTGGAATGGCTTGAATTTTGTAATCTTCTCAAGCACTGTTTTTCATGAGATCGCACAGCATTATATTCTAGTCAAAGATGAACAAAGGAATTGTATAATTTAAACATTACATATATTTGTTCTTTTTTATCATTTATTGATCAATTTTTTCATTATTGAAATAGTTTTTGTGTCGATCATTTTGAGTTGTAATGTCTGTGAGAGCTTTCTATCTACAGTGTGTTGATTCTAGAAACTTTCTTCTCAAGATTATAGATTCTAGTGAACAAAACCTTGTTTGTTTTATCAATATATCGATAACTTCTAGGTTAATAGATGTTGATGAGATGTATATATCTGTGCTAAGTGCAGACAACGCAAGAAAGCGCCTAGTGGACTGTAAACAGATGATGACGACAATGATGTCTTGACTAGAAGTGACTAGAAACAGATGACGACGACGATGATGACTTGACTAGAAGTGACTATGAACTGATGACGATGATGACCTGACTAGAAGTGACTAGAAATCTATGAACACATATTATCAATAACTGACTGGTTGTTCACTCGTGACCATTAACTGATGACTGATTGATGATTGATTGATTGATTATAAATGCATGATTGATTGATGTTTGTCTGATTGAGTGGTTGACTGATGATTGAAGACCCAGTGGTGTCGGTATTTGCAGTAGACTCACTCCAAGTACTCGTCGAGTAGGGGAGTAGTGACGTCAGGAAGGGCATCCGGCGGGACAAATTTTATTCAATAGAAATTCAAAATGTTATTTGCTCAAGTTGCTTATAAATGCTCTGAAGAGTTTTATCACCTTGATCTCGTAGCAGCAATACATTCCTGATTGAGGAAGGTAGCGTTGTAGTAAAGTCCAGTTACTTTAATTAATTACTAATTAGCCATATTGCTTTAATTAATTAGCCATATTGACATATTGCTTTAATTAATTAGCCATATTGACATATTGCTTTAATTAATATTACCATATTGACATATTGCTTTAATTAATATTACCATATTGCTGATTATGAACAATGCATGTCAATAGATGATGATCATGAATTGACTACTGATTGCCAAATGATGGATTGATTATTGATGATCATTGAGTGGTGATTGATAACTAAATAATGATTGTTGATTACAGATTTAGTGATTATTTATTGATGATTGATTGATTGACTGACTAATGATGATTTATTGATGATTGATTGACGAAATCAATCATGATTTCGTGATCTATTGATTTATTGATTTACTGCTAACTAGCAAACTATTGAATAGATAATGATTGACTGACGACTGATTTATGATTGGTAGATGATTGACAGATGATTGATTGACTGATGCTTGATTGATGATTGAGTGAACTCTGTATGTTGTTAGTTCTGGTGAGAAGACGTACTGGTTGGAGGCTGAGGACCGGCACACAATGCTGTACTGGTTGCAGCAGCTGCAGCTCAGACGCAAACAGTTCAAGCGTAAACAGATGCGCAGCAGCACCTGCCGGGTAAGACGTCATCGTCCTCTTCATCCTTCTAGTTGTTGTCATCGTCCTCTTCATCATTCTAGCTGTTGTCATCGTCCTCTTCATCGTTCTAGTTGTTGTCATCATCCTCTTCATCATTCTAGTGATGTCATCGTCCTATTCATCATTCTAGTTGTTGTCATCATCCTCTTCATCATTCTAGTTGTTGTCATCGTCCTCTTCATCATTCTGGTTGTTGTCATCGTCCTCTTCATCATTCTCGTTGTTGTCATCGTCCTCTTCATCATTCTGGTTGTTGTCATCATTAGCTCTGCAGTTTTTCATCATCATTTCACGGTGAGATTTTCTCTCTTTTCTTGAGAGACAATTGCCTATTGTTGGAGACATTTAACCCCTCCTGACAACAAATAACTGTCGTAGTATGTTGATGATGATGGTGATAATTTTATATATATAATTTGTGTACATCTTGAAGCGAACGGGAGTTTTATTTGTGTATATGTTCAGGCGTACGAGAACGTTATTTGTGTACATGTTCACTGAATGTTCAGGCGTACAAGAGTTTTATTTGTGTACATGTTCAGGCGTACAAGAGTTTTATTTGTGTACATGTTCAGGCGTACGAGAGTGTTATTTGTGTACAAGCTTAGGCGTACGAGAACGTTATTTGTGTACATGTTTAGGCGTATGAGAGTGTTATTTGTGTATATGTTTAGGCGTATGAGAGTGTTATTTGCATGCATGTTTAGGCGTGATGATGATGATGACAGTGCTCTGTCCGAAGACAGGTCCTGGCGATGGTTATATGTCTTGCGTATTACTACGCTT
>JAQFYQ010002611.1:0-11507 GCA_034694885.1 Buchholzia appendiculata
TCTCACTCTCTCTCTCTCTCTCACACTCTCTCTCACACACACACACACACACGCACACACTTTCTTCAGTTTTGCAATATATTTGTGCATCATCTCCTATCTTTTTGTTATATTTTAAGCTGGCGAAATAACGAAAGAAATATTGTTTTAATGTTCCTGCATGGGAAATAACCTATTGATTTGGAACCGTCTGCAAAACATTGCATATAACATGTGATAATTGTAGGAAGTTATTTATGTTAATATTTGTTTAGGCCGATGTTATGAATATGTTGAAGTAGATTATTTGCATAATAAATGCCTGACTGAACAATCATTGAGAAAATTGCATGACAATATCTTATTTTATTATCATTTTGCAAACAACTTTTTGAGCCTATTAAATCTTACGGCTTTATCGAACGAAAGGTCTTATTTTACTAGTTTGGTCAATAAGAAATAATTTATTTAAGCTTTGCACTGGAATGTTGTTTTGCTTTAGTTGCAACCAGCCTGCGTGATGTTATTGAAGGGTGACTGTTATCAGAATCCTAATTCCATGTCGTTTCGATTTTCTGTTAAACTTTTACTGCAAATTTAATGTTGGATATCATTTAAATAATCGTTAACGCCAATATACGCTTATAGTGATGATCTTAGCTGGTTGATTACTAGTCTAAAACAGACTGAGCTTGAAATTATTCAATTACACTAGATACTATAGAGTTATAATTATTGTCAGTCCTTTTAAGGCTAGAAATAATACAGCACGAACCATGATTGTTACATATCTAGGTAATCTGACATACATTGCCGTATCTTACAAGTTTGGTTTCGTTATATCTCGTTGTGCTAATGAAAACTTGAATTACTTTCATCAATTCTGACGTCTTTCCAGGTTATTGCGTTTCGCTGTATGTATTTTGTAAATATTACTAACCAATTGTGTATTTAAATCTAACACCGACTGTTTGTAGATTAGTTTTTTTAACAGCGCTATTATAATATCGGGCTTTGTTGTTGCTACGATGCGTGCTCTATTTATGTACATGTCTGTTGTTATTGTCAGGATTTAATACATGTGCTGCGTGGTGTTATCATATGTCACGCATTGTAAGCGCACTGCCATGCACAAATACGTGAAGGTTATAGAGGGGAACGGTGCTTCCAGGTTATAGAGGGAAACAGTGCTTCCAGGTTATATAAGGGAACAGTGCTTCCAGGTTATAGAGGGGATTGGTGCTTCAAGGTCATAGAGGGGAACAGTGCTTCCAGGTTATAGAGGGGAACAGTGCTTTCAGGTTATAATGGGAATGGTGCTTGCAGACTATTTATGGGAATTGCGCTGACAAAATTAATATAGTGGGAAAGGTGCTCTAGGTTACAGAGGGGACTGGTGTTTCTAATAGATCACAGCTCTCCCATTTATCGGCAATACGGTGTGATGAATACGTGAATGATGTAACAAATGAGCTTATGTTTGTTTAGCGTTGCTATATGTTATTTGTTACTTTTGTAATTGCTACTTTTATTGTTGCTCAACAAGTTGTCCAGTTATCATTTGTCCATGTATACTCGTGTTGATCAAATAAATGAGATTGACTACATAGCTTCTGCTATTGTTGTTGTTGTTCGTGGTGCTTGTTACAGTCACGAAGATGATGATGATGATAATGATGATGATGGTGATGATGATGGTGATGATTATAACTATATGATGTTTATTCGCAATAAAGCAGAATGTAAATACAACAAAAATAAATAGATAAATAAACTAAAGCAATACTAAACACATGCATGAGGTGTAATAGAAACATGATAACGTGCAATATACAGCAGCAAGTTTGAACAGCGATAAATAAAATGGATTTTATTAATAGACACTGCTGGTTCTTGGAAAAACAATTACTCAGTCTGTTTGCCGCTAGTTTGACCCGAGATATCGGTAACTAGGGTTACAGCTAATGTACGTGGATGTATCGTGGATGTATCGTTTACTACTGTTATTAGCAAAAAAAGAAGAAAACGAAGACATTTCCAAGGTCGCAGATTATACATCGATTAAAAAGTATGAGGCTCATGACCAGAGAGATGCTTGCAGCGTATCGCTCGTCTCTTTTACACAAAAAGTTCCCGTATTCCATTCCATTCCAATGCCACGCGCTGTGTTACAGTAACAAAATCCGACAAGTATGCATCCGCTGTCGGTTCTTCTTTCAGCTGGTGACCTAGGGATCCAAGAGTCGCAGACTCAACCGAGGCGCTACAGACGTTCTCGCACAACAACAAAGGCTTGATGGTGCATAAAAATAGTGAGATATTTTTTGCAAAATTAATGCACGCTTGACGATGATATAAATATATTTGTAACAATTTAGTGCATCAATTTTAGTGCAAAATAACACAGGCATTATAAGATGCAGGAGGACAAATGCAGTGCAAACATGAGTGGAATTTAAAATACTAAGTAATTGTTACATTTCAATTGAGAGAGTTTTCTCGGGAGCGCATGCTTGTACATCTTCAAAACAAACTGTGCAACAATATATTTATAGAATTTAGCCTAATTTAATTCGACAATTAAAATCCCCAGATAGTCTAACGCGTTACTGATAAATAATTGTAGTTTCGTAGTTACAGAATGACCGATTAGAGTTAGAAATGCGCAGTTGTGACTTCACATGGACGGGGCCATCACGCGCGGTATATAAGAGATTGGGGCGGGCTAAGAGTCATGAAAATTGTTATGAAAGTGGAAATACATAATTTGGAAAATTTTCCCTAATCTCAGAAAATATTGGAATTTATTTCACGTTTGAACTGAAACAAGAAACTATGAAATACATTCTTTCCGTCACTAAAATTAAACTTCATCCAATCCTCATAGTTAGAGCTGTCTACGGCAGCAACTCCCATCACAACTCCCGTTCTCCCCAAAGGAGAACGCTATGAATACCGTGCACTGAGAAGCTCACTAATATTGTGTTGATAAAAGTAGTAAGCAGAATATGCCACTAGATGCCTATTATAGCGTTTCATTTAAAACTTTCGGCAAGCATAGCAAATGAATAAATTGTGCTGGAATTGAGTGGAGTGAAAAGAAGCTGAGGATAAGCGCTGAGACGAGATGGATGGATGACATGAACTAGATCTGAGCAGATAAGTGAGTGAGTTTGATACAGCCAATGATCCTGGTTGCGACAAGAGCGGCTTGAATTAAAAGGGTCAAAGTGCATCGCCAAGAGTCATAATATTATTTGTTGCTTGATATTAGTAAAAGATCAATAAAATGATAAAATGATTGGTATACTAATTTAGAAAATGCCAATACATAAAAAATCTAAAACAACGATGGAAGACAGCTCTTGAGCAAAACACAAGACAAAAATTAACTGCAGCACATTGATTTTTCCCGTCATGCAAAACGTGAAAATCGCGCATTTTGTATTCAAACCCGTACTTTTCATATTTTTTTCTCTCTGTTTTCATGCCCCAGGTTTATCTGACTATTTCACATCATGTATTTTCAACAATCCCTGTAATTTGTTCCGTCAGTTCGTTTGCGCGGCTTCATCTTCCAGACGTGACAACTTGATGGGCGCTCCAACAACTGCAATCAACCCGCACATTTTGTAGAGCCATTATTTGTCTACGGACCTCCTTCACATGCATAAGTATACATTAATTATTAACTACGGCGTGTGTACACTTTGAGCACAAACTAATTACAAGCACCTGCATCGATCATCTCACTCTACTGACCACCCACTGACCACTCACTGCCCCGACCTGGACCACCCACTGACCCGACCCACTGACCACCCACTGACCCGACCCACTGACCACCCACTGACCCGACATGGACCACCCACTGATCCGACACAGACCACCAATAGAGAGATCTTTCTTGTTGGTCTACACGCTAGAGGCTATAATTAACTAGTCATTGCGAACGTTAGACTAGATAGAAAGCGATGTAGAAATGTCTGTGCTGTGTTCTCAAATGAACAACGATGGAAACAGATGATGGATTGGACAGACAGAGAAATACCCCCAACGTGAGGCCTATACTTTTGTCAACAACGCAGTCGCTATTTACCAACATATAGCTGAATATTCTCCTAGGAGCATTAGAAATTCATTAACGGCTATAGTGTATTGAATTAAAAATTATCGGTAGAGTAATGTTATAGTAAAATAAAACAATGAAAATCGAATGTGAGAGAAAGATATGAATAGCCATTTATATGATAGATGATTCCGCCATATTATAGAAACAAATCAAACGATCACTGAATTAATATAAAAATGTCTTAATTATAAATAACGACTGTAAATAACTAATCTACGAGATTAACTCTATAGATATCATGTATACTGGCGATTTTTGTCCTATTATGTGGTGCAAGGGAAAGTATGAATTATTGTAATAGTGAGTGACGGAAAGTGTATGTGCCGTGGCTGTTTACGTCGATTGATTGTGTGATTTCTATTGACGCAGTTCATTTCGTTTATATTTTTAATAGATATGTAGCTGATTTCCGGTACAGTACTGTGTTCAGTATAATAAAGTTTCATTTTATACAGTTCTACGGTTATTTGTTTAACTGTCCTCTAAATTTCAAGAGAAGATGTAGTTACAATGGAAATTAAATCTGCCATCTAGCGAATAAGTAATTTGGTGCACACAAGAGTAAAGAGTAGCCTATTCGAGGCAACGGATAATTTCGTCCCGTCCAAACAAAAAAATTAAATCCGCTTTTTCTCTTTCCTTCTCGGTCTGATTATCTGTCTGTCTGTGCTTCTTTCTAGCTTACTCTAGCTCCCACCTCCTTCTCTACATCTCTTGCCCTTTGTTTACATCCTAAAATTGTCGTTTAAAAATATTGCCTTTTCAAAGAATAATATGCAACTTGTCCGATTTTGTAGGTTGTCGTTTAAAAATGAATGATTCTCCAGGTTGTCGTATAATCGAAAATATCGAAAGGCGACTAAATTCATGCACACCAATGTGTGTATGAATTTAAACACACTGTAAATTTCACACACATTTGAGTACCATGCAATACCTATTGCATGGTAGGATCATTGTAATGCTGTATAGAGCATTTGTTTTCAGAACAATCTTCTATTGGTCCACAATGACGTTACTATCGTTGTGGGTACTAGCCCATAGAGTTTCATCAATGCAATGTTATGCATCACTACTTAGCAGCGAAGTCGATCAGTTGCAGGGTTTCGGATTCAACCTCAATTTTCTTAAATGTTTTTGCAAATTTTTAAAGTTCTTTTTAAATTCAGCCCCAATGAAAATGTCGTCTTTTTGAGAATTTTTGGAAGTCCCCCAAATGAAATCCTGGCAATGGTTCGGCGTGAAACCTATTCTCATTGGTGATGACGACTACAACCTTGACCAATCTTGCTTCTAAGGATGAAGTTGAATATCCCGATATCTTCTAGAAAAGATTGGAGCACTGCTCGGCAAATGGCTAAATTTTCCTACACATATCACTTTGCTCCGCATCTCCCATGTTCGCATTCGCATCCAATCAAATCAATGCGATTCCTTGCGAATCCTTGGATTGTATTGATTTGATTGGAGCATTAGGTTGAACCCCAACCAACCAACAACGATTAACAGCCAGTAGGACTTATAAGTAGATAAAGAACCTGGTACTTCACTTGCTTCAATATCGTGTTTCTTTCAGAACACTGTCGGTCTATGAGCACATCTGTTGTGAAGATTTCTGATGTTCTGAGAGTTCCTCCCTGTGGCATTTACTTCAGCGCTCAATGGTTAATGGTTCATTTCTTCGAACTCGTTTATTTTATTTCTAGACCCTTTAACATAACATAACCATAACGACGCGTTGTAGGAATATCGTGAAGAAAACGGAAAGAACCTGTGCATTTTATCGTAAACGATTGGAAAAGTTGCTGAGAAGTCTAAACTGAAAAACGATGAAGCATCGTCCGTTATGTTATTAGGTAGCTTGATCTACATGTATGCTTGATCAGTGTTGCTTCTTACATCGTTATTTTATTCAAAGCTCAGAGATAAAAGAGCTTTGAATAAAATAACGACGTAAGAAGCAGCATTGTTGCAATGTTTAACAAAGTGCTGACCACCTCGTCCCATATCTTCCACTCATTCCTTCCGCCCATCAGGTCCGCAGGATACAATCTGCGAAGGAAAACACAACCATGTCCTGCCGACAAAGACTAACTCAAATTGTCAGAACTTCATTACTAGAATATTGTACTCTGTAATTTAATTTTTTTCTATTTCTATTCTTTTTTCTCTATTTTGTGTTATTCTGTGCCACTCTGTGTACGTTAGCTTGCCTTGATTTGTATTAAAGAGTCTACTTACTATGTTCGGATTAAAGAAATATGCATAAAGGAACGTTGCATAAGAACGAAATATTCGGTTTCATGTAAAGAGCAGAAATACTCCTAATCTAATTCCTATCTTCTTCCATACGGAACAAACTTAGGGATAATATTTATCGATAAACATATGCGATGATTGTAAAATTATTGTATACCGGTACGACGACTTTGCCAGATCATATTGCACGCGTATAACGACCGAACCCACTCTTGTGAGTTGAAAAAATATAAACCAGGAAAACAAAATACCAGGTAACCTGGTATTTTGTTATCGAATTCTCTCTCTATTATACCCACTCTTACCTGCTTATTCCTACCTTTAATATCATACATAATCCAAACTCATTGCCAATAGTACGTAGTGGAAGGTATATTGTTGAATTCTGATGCTCATAGCTACATTACCCGTGCTAGTCAACATCTTCATAGATCACTTGCAGCCAGTTCGTATGGAGGACGAGTCTCATAGTCTATGTGCTAAATTCTGAAACTTGTTATCCACAAAAATTTAAAGTGGTAATAACTTATAGCTAAGAAAGAATTTATAAAGCTTGTAAAAGATTTGTAATCGACCTATCTTTTAGCCAAAGATATTTATGTCAAATATGTAGAGACTTTATAATCCATTTTTTACATTGTCAACTACAGTTCTATTATTTCTGGTAATAATTTTTGTCTTCATTGCATGTTTGTTTGTGCTTTAATTATTAATTAGGTCTATCATAAATTTTGTTCCAATATACAAAAATGATTGTGGCAGCTGAATGTAGGCGACTAGCCCGATAGGCCTAGGCCTCCCTAGGAGCCACTCAACATTTTGCACATCTCGACTTGGACATACATATTGTTTATTGTACATATAAAATGTTTGTTGCAAAATGTTGAGAAATAATATTACGCTTACTCACATGCGGAGCATCTGATTCTGAATTTCTCATTATCGAGAAGGATAATGTGAAGTAAACTCGCCTTCTGCATCAAAAACGTTTTTGAATTCCTAAATTGTTTCATCCTGATCATCTCTTGCAGGACATGGTGCCTGCAGAAGACATCTGAATCGTGACGTTCCAGGTTCCGGGTTGCAATCGCAATCATTCATTGGCGAAAAGGTTTTACGCTTATCATACTTTGCCTGCCAGATAGGTTGGTCCACAGGTTGGTCAGGAGCCCGTATTTCCAGTCGGCTTTCATTATCATTTCTTAATCGATTTTATAGGGCTGACCTTCCGTTATGGGCACCAGAGTGACCAGAATCAAAACGTTTTATCCAGTGGTGTACTAGCTTTAAAAAAACGATGCATTGTGTGGGCCAGATCCCGTTCAACAATTTTTAACGAGCGCGGGGGGATATGGCGGCATCGATAAAATTTTGCGAGCCGGGACTGGTTGTGGCGTAATAAAAAAACACGAATAATACAAATGGGGCGGGGTTGGAAGAGAAAAATCATAAACCTTTTAAGTGCAATATTATCCCCTTTTTGGTGCACTTCGGATATGATTCGTTGTAGGGATATTGGACCCAGTGGCCCCACCAGCCAGCACACCACCGGTTGGATTCAGCATTTGGCAAACAATTTTCTCACAAGAAATACGTGCTAACTTGAGGCTGAGTTTAAGGCATAAATGCACAACGCACAACTCACTCAATCGTACTGCAGTTGACTCCGCGTTCCACTTACGCAGAGACTATCTGTACTTTGTGTCAAATAACTAAACCATATAATTCATGCGACGAAATAATTAAAAGTGTACACAGTTTGAATATTAATAGACCGCTTTGGGATGCGCTATCCAGCCGTAATAGATCTATATTTAAACTACTTCCCGGAGGCCAGAAAAGCCTCTTGGACTGTATAAAATGCCTATGAATTTCGCACTAATGCTTCAGATTTCGCCCCATAATACAAATATTCATTGAGAAGCTCATATTATTACATGCAATCGCACTAAAGAGAAACGATTAATTTTCGGCACGGAATATATATTTAATTCTTAATAAAATGTCTTTAAAATAAGTACAAAATATAAACTAAAGTAAATAATAAACTTCAAAATTTTTGCCCCTAGATCTAATGGCTTCTGAGGACCATCTGACCGATAACCAATGATAATCGTAAAAAAATCAAGCATCATTAATTGTCTTTAAATAAATTAGTGACTACGAAAATGCGGTGATTAGCATCATACGTCGTTGTCACATACAGGTATCCAGTTAGTTTATCAAAGTGAATACTCGTAGGCCTGCGCAATTCTTGCCCGGGTATCGTGACGTCACCGAGATATTCCAATGATGGACTTAGCACGTTAACTTTGTTGTTGCGGCGATCAGATACAAAGATGTGATCAGTTGAGTCCACAGCGAGACAGACGGGACCAGCATGCCATTCAGAAGCTGATCCATGGGGCCCGCAGTAAGATCTCAGAATACTCCCATCCATGCCTACTATGCACACTCGTTGCTGCTTTGATCCCCAATGACAAACAACGAACTGCCCAGTGGACAACTGTTCTACTGAATGCTGTGGGTTATCCATGCTATCGTCGAACTGGATTTCTTTCATTAATACACCCCGCGTCGAGTATTCTTGTATCCGTCGACTTTCGCTTATGGTAACGAGAAGATGGCTTGCTTTGGAGAGAGAAATCCCTTCCGGGTAGTCATTGACTTCCCACTGTGAGGTAGACTTGTCAGACAGATCGACTCTGTGTATGCCTTTGTTCGCGCTTATATATAAGCAGTTATGACGAGGACAAGCGACGAGACTTGTAACAAAATTCATGCCAACAACACTCAGCTGGCCTGTCTTTATGAAATCTGATGTGTTGTATATTGTTACCAATTGTGACTGACCAGAAACGGTGAAGAGTTTTGAGCCGAGAGTTGCTATACCTGTTACGTTTTCAGCCTCTATTACGTGCACGAGTGTAGCACTGGTCAGAACTATTCTCTCACCTAATAACACAAAGGATTGAAGGATTGCGACACGATTCAGATTCTCATTGAGAACAATTTAAAACAAGTTTCAGACCAAGACTGAGACAGGACAGAAAGGAATAAGACAGGAGACTGGATTGACACAAAAGTGAAACGAAGATTTAGACAGAATTAAGGCAGGATTAAGAGTTGAGACGATATTGATATAGGGCGCTGAGTAATAATCCAGATTAAATTCAATGGCACACAATTTTTTATTTGTGCATAATCAATTTTGTGTGCCATTGTCATTCCAATGTGCCATGGTCATTCCAATCTTTGATAAAGAGATTCAAACAAGTTTTGATTATAATATACACATACGCACACATAACCTTGGCGGGTAAATTGTGGACTGTTCCTCAGTGATATAATCGAGAAGTTTGCCCTTTTTAGCTCATGATAAAGACCATGACACCAGCTCCTAAGACTAAGTCAAAGAACAAGACATTAATTTTATAGACAGGGTCTAAATCAAGACATCTACTTCCAAGACCAAAACAGGGACCGAGACATCAATTTCTAAGTACTGGATCAAGACAGTAATCTCCATGACTAAGATCAAGACCAAGGCAGCAACTTCCAAGACCAAGTTACTGGTTATTTAAAGCTGGTTACTTAGAAAGTACCAAACTTTAAATGTACACTACCAAGGCATCAGACACAACAATGTGAATTTATTACGATAGATAAGACTTACTCTGATGAAGTTTCGAGGTTTGAGTCATAGCTGCATTAAGTTGCCGGTTAGTTCCGTCAGGCTGTTCCTGCTGAATAGCTGTGTGAGTACTGATTGATTGGTCTGGGTCTTTTATTTCAGGGAGTGGATGTTTAACTCCAGAAAGCTACAAAGATAAAGTCAAAGGCGGTTCAGAGCTATATCAACAGATTCCTGTAGACCGTGACAAGATTGACTACTGGTAACAGGGTAACAGAAATGGGCTACTCAAACAAAAAAGTTCTTTGGTTATTAGATATTTCTCAAAATAACATTTTTAACAATAAGATGGGTTAATGAGCTGTGCCCGGGTGACCCCCGTCGCTTATGCGATTGTGCATAGCTGCGGTTCCTAGCAACGTAGAATCTTAATACCGAGAGTTCGATTAATATCTTTCGACGGTTCTCACTTTGCCCTGCTCTCGCGAAGGGTGTAGTCGAAAGTCAGAGATACATGAACAATGACAGCGAATCTTACGAGAGTTGACAATAACTCAGTTCGACTCCACTGTTTCGACTCTGCCCAGTCAACATTGAACTGAATGACCACTAGACTGAACTAAATGACCACTCAATGACCACAAAGAACCATGTCGTGAAAGTGGTTATTATGAAGAGATAAACAGAAATTTATCGACGAACTTCAACATATCTTTGAATCTGGAGGAACTTCAGTAAGCAATGATATCACAATTGAATGAAATTAATATATAATACAAGTCGAAATGCTATACACAGAAAAAATGAATCACTAAGAATGATCATACCATCTTGCTTTCTTTCTCAAGTTGTTTTATTTCTGCCACGCTTGAAACATTACGTTGATCCTTTCCCGGTGCTGGCTGCAGTTGATCACGACCATGAATTGTTTTTGAAATACCTACACAGCAAACACACTATGAACTACCTCTGTTATCAAAACGTGTCGACAATGTTTCCCAATGAAGCCATCTCCATCTTACCATCACCAAGACTTGATTCTGCCTGAAAGCAGCTCTGGTATCAGTGCAGGTTGTTCGTACATAATTGATGTTTTTACCTACTACGATGGTAGCACAAATTGTAGCACAATTGGTAACACAAATGTCAATTATGCATATTAGGTACATTGGCTAAGATCGTAATATTTTAATTAAACTTGGATGGCTGCGTAAAAGCGTTGATCCTAACGTAAATTCGTCAACGCATCTGTGTGCGATCCGAGTATCAGGCGCCTCCATTATGGCGGGAAGCTGGAGCGCCTCGCTCCATCACTAAGGCTGGGGGGGGGGGGATGAACAGCTTGGGGAAGGGGAAATCCACGCCCAAACATGACTATTTGGTATTTATAGTTCTTCCTCCACCCCCCCCCGCTGTTTGGTTAGGGTAATTGACCTTACGGCAAAAACAAAATGGCCTTAGCAACCACGGCGTCCTACCGAATAATTCTTTCTAAAACTTTGA
>JAQFYQ010002612.1:0-11506 GCA_034694885.1 Buchholzia appendiculata
ACTTGACAGAAGTTCAACTTGACAGAAGTTCAACTTGACAGAAGTTCAACTTGACAGAAGTTCAACTTGACAGAAGTTCAACTTGACAGAAGTACAACTTGACAGAAGTTCAACTTGACTGAACAACAACATGGCCGAAGGTTAACGTGACTGAAGATAAACTTGGTTGAAGGTCAACATGGGTTTAAACATTCATTGTATAGAAAATAATATCGACAATTTATTTCAATTTTAAATCGATATTGCTTAACAAAACAAAAATTCATATACTGAACCAAATTGGACCAATGTTTTCATGAAGAATTTATTGTACTTATTAAATACAAAGTTATTTTAAGATTTATATTCATTGTATATTCATTTATTGATTAAAGAATATCCAACGTTGTACGTTCTTAGTTTCGTTACCCTCATATGCGCGAACAATCAAGCTGTGATATTACAATAATTGTTTCCTTTTCGGTTTTCTATTTTCTGAATTAAGTGAATCGTTGGTCTTTGGCAACCTTGTTGAAATAGTTATTTTAAACAGATGATAGGGAATGTTGTCGGTCTGAAAGGTGGCGACATCTGAAGAAGCGAGAGGTTTTGAGTTCGACTGTCGGTCTGCAGTGTGTGATCTTGAAATTACGAGTTGCAACTGGAGAATCTCGGGAATGACTACATCAAAATAGTTTTGTAACCTTTAAAAGTAGGACGCTTGTATTTTAGTTCTATTCTAATAGAATAGAACTAATAATATAGGCTTATCTGGCGCACTTTAGCTGTATAATTCCTAAAAGAAACCGATGCATATATGCATCATGGTGCAATAGAGGGTGTCCTACCGTCCAAAGGTCTTGCAAAATGTGCAAATTTCCTCTCGGAGAGCCAACCTTCACTGAGTCATCATTGACGACCTATGGTTTCTTCTCCATTGCAACAATTGTCTGTGTGGAACAATGCGAGGAATCTTCCTGTGGCCGTAGGAACATCTCAACTGGCATGACCGCAGCGAAGGGAGTCAGAATTACGGGTCAGAATCCCCCACATGAAAATTTTTCTTACAATATTTTGATGTTTTTGTGACATTTTCTTTTGAAAAAGACTTCATTTGGAAGCTCAAATTCCCAAATTAATTTTTGCTTAAAAGGTCGTCAAAAGATGCTGCAAGTCAAACACATCACTAGACAAAATTCAGGATACGGGTATGTCTCACCATGCATAGCGCAACCAAAATATGACTTGATTAAAAATCGAGACCATATCAAGAGGCTTTTAAAGTTTTTCCGCATCAATACGCTCTTCCGCAGAGAAATCAAGCACTTCGTAATATTGTCAATATGAAAATTAATTTTTTAATTAATTTTGTTTTAAAGTAATAATAATATTATTAAATACATTTTACAAGAATTGCACATAGATTGCGAAATTAATTAATTGGCAAAATTTGTCTACGTGAAGTGATTCGCAACAATTTATCTCTGACTTATCACATTTTAATCGGTAAATACGAATTTATTGACATTAATCATGTATTTATGCAGTACA
Organism: Buchholzia appendiculata; assembly: GCA_034694885.1. NCBI lineage: Eukaryota > Metazoa > Annelida > Clitellata > Enchytraeida > Enchytraeidae > Buchholzia > Buchholzia appendiculata. Next base: position 1,531 of record JAQFYQ010002612.1, read on the forward strand.
ACACAGTCTATTTTGCACACAATATTGAATATTATATCAACATTGAAACTATTCTATTGTCAATTTATTCTTTCTATTCTACTGTTATTTGAACACAATTTACCTCTTAGGATCTTTAACTACAAATTTAATGCTCCCCTCTTGTAAATTGTTGGTTCCTCTTTGATGTGAAATATAGAAAAAGCGGTTTAACTGCGACTGACAGTCGTTCGCATAAATTGCTGTCCAGGTTGCGGATAAAATTTTAATTTCATTGTTTGATCAGGGCATTACGACCAGTGCTGCAGTCGTAGGTCATATACTCCCCATACGCCGTATGACCGGACAAAGAAATTAAGTAGATGCGTATGGGCTGGAAATGATCCAGGCAAAGTCAAATCCAAAGCAAACATTTCCACAGTATGGTCTAGCAAATTTTTAAATTTCCACAGTATGGTCTAGCAAATTTTTACCACTGCAGCACTGATTACGACATTTCCTCATGTGGTGGGAATGTTTCGCTCTTGCCCGTCGAGAATGTACAAAGGACTTCAGAAACGGTTAGAAATCCATAGTGGCCAAACTTCTTTCTGAAACGACCCGTGATGACGATAATAATGAGCTTATTTGTTTGGGTCGGAGTGGTCCAGGGTCTTGATTTATTACGTTTTTATTTTCATTTAAGTTAGTAGTAAATTGAGATTATCCTTAATGCGTTCGAAACCCTTTGTTATTCAAGTAAAATAGAACTTATCAATGATTATTATCGATAACATTTAAATAACAGGAGGTTTGCAAAATGTATTTTATGTTCCGCGTTCAAGTTTGAATCAAATATTGAGTTTGAATTAACTATTTTGAAAGCCTGCAATTAACAGGATTTTCGCCGGTTGAGTTAAAGTGACAGACGAACACGTTGCAGAGTGTGCCGCTGCATAAGTTGCAATATCACTCCAAGATTACCATGGCTGTTCAATAGGCACTAATTGAACACGTTTGATTCAGGTAAAGTTGCTTAAGTACTGACGTCACGTCGAACACAATTGTGGAATCATGTAATTATATTGAACTAAAATCATTAAACTCATTGAAATTACTTTTGATGTTCATTACATTTTTAGTTATTTGGACACATTTCATCGCGCTTGCTTAACTACCACCGTTGTTCCATAGCTCCAAACTATGGGGCTAACTTTCTTTCAATTATAGAATTACAGTCTGGAATCAGTCAATCGTTCATAACTAGTTAGCGAATAAACGCCGAAGCAGGTGCATCACTGTAGGCCTTCAGCCCGTTGATTGGTTGCTTTGGAACAGGTTGCAGCGCAACTTTATCCCACGGTGAGAATCATGGACCGCCCGTGGCGCCCTCTCGCGCACCGCCTCTCGTCAGCTGCTCGGCCTCCTCCTTCCGTCCGGCCCTTCATGAAGATGATCTAAGGAAGATTGATGATGAAAGTAAACGATACACAAACTTTGAGTCTCACACCTCATTGAGGCATTTCAATTGGACAGTTCACTTGTGTTAGCTGAGTCTATGTAACCAGTCTTATTGAAGTCTCGTAATAGCGAGCCTGGTTTAATGAATAGCTTTCGTAATGGTTAAGGATAATGGTAGTTACCGTTTTGAATAGTTGCACATTTGCTGACAAAGTGCAACATGAGGCACACTTTGTGTAGCAAAGGGTAACAGAGTATAACACTTGGCACACTTTGTCACACGACAAAAGTGTGCCAAGTGTTAAATTTGTCTCAATTAGGAAATCTCATTTATTTAAAACGATATTTATCTTTTTCATAAAGTGAGAAAGGTAATAAAATGAAAGCAAAAAATTATGAATTGCATATTATTAGGACATAACCTTAACTGGCTGAAGTTATTAAAGTAATAGCAAAAGTTCTCGTTTAAACCACGAGTGGAATACAAAAGAATGACAATGCTATGACAGCGTAACAGGCGGAGATGTAGGATATACCGAAATACTGCTCTTCAAATAACTTGTAATCTAGTAAGAACGGAATATTTATCTAAACATTTTGAATACGCTTCACGTAACCAACGGTTAAGAATAACATTTAACACTCAATCAGAAATAACACTTTGAATTGAGTAGAATAGTTCGTTATGGCTTCGGCATTGAGCGACTAAGATGACTTTATCGATGTACTGGTAAAAGAAAATTAATCTTATATTTCATATGACAAATTTTCAAAATTAAAGAAGCGAATTTTCCTGATAAGCAAAATACACCAAACAAAATGAGGGCGGCTAAAGAAGAAGCATGTGTCCTAGGTCCCTCCACAATAGAATATGGTTTTAGCCTTCACGTGTAATGTTATGTTTCAAACTTTAAAGAAATATTTTTGCAAAAAATGTCCGATAATGTTTCTCCTAATTTATAGTCTGTTTAAGTCTAATTGTGAACAGACGGCTCCGTCAATCACATTTGACTATTTCATTTAACTAATAATGTTACTCACTATTTTTAACCATAAACATTTCTATTGTAGCATATTCTGTTAAGTATTAATTGCTAATCTATTCTCTCGAACATTCAAGCTGTATACCGTATCTCCATTTCGTAACTACTCCAGAGAAAGGGAAGGTCTCCGGATAAGACTGGATAAACCTGGAACAGGACAGGATTGACTCCATGAGCAGGATGGACTCCATGAATAGAATGGATCCGGTGGAGAGGAAGGCAGGTCCAATGAATAGAAACACAGGTCCGGTGGACAGGATGCCAGGTCCAGTGGAGAGGATGATAGGTCCGGCGGAGAGGATGATAGGTCCGGCGGACAGGATGCCAGGTCCAGTGGAGGGGATGATAGGTCCATTGGAGGGGATGATAGGTCCGGCGGAGAGGATAGGTCCGGCAAATAGGATGGCAGGTCCGGTGGAGAGGATGATAGGTCCGGCGGAGAGGATAGGTCCGGCAAATAGGATGGCAGGTCCGGTGGAGGGGATGATAGGTCCGGTGGCGGGGACGATAGGTCCGGTGGCGGGGTTTAGGTCCTGCTCCAGTTGTGCGACCAACATTGTTGACAGGTTCTACCTGACAGTGGCGGGAAAATGTTATCACGTGACCTGTCTGAGGTGTTCTCAGTGTCAGCAAGCTCTTGACACGAATCTTACTTGCTTCTTCAGGGACGGACTGCTTTACTGCAAGTCGGACTTTAACAAGTAGGATTGGATCGTTTCGTTCCATAATGTTTTGCATGCTAATTGTGTTTGATGTATAATTGTGCGTGTTAATCATAAATGTATTATTGTGTAGTATATTATTATTTTATCGATGGTAAAAACTGCATGATTTTTTTAAACTCTGCAGTTATTTATTATGCTATTTCGCAAGCACCCTTCACATCTTTTCTAAACGGAATATTCGATTAAATTGATGCAGTTAAATTTAGACGAACAAATCGTTACAGAAATTTGAACAAGATAAATTGAATAATTATTACAGTAATTACGCTATAGTAATTACGGTTGCTATCAATGACAATGATTGATAGTTCAACGTAAATTTAGTGAATTTTTTCCACTTTGTGTCTATTATAAAATTCGTCCGAAGTTTTTGATTTACTAATTCCAGAGTTTATTAAAATTGAAACTTTAATGAGGACAATATTTTAAAAAAAACTTTGTTTAGGTCAAATTAAACCTCGAAATAGCTATAACATATTTTAATCGCATAAATACTTGTGATATAAATGTAAATAAATAAATAAGTAAATAAGTCATATATAATTTAAATTACAAATTAAGTTAATTTTGATACTATTGTTAATTCGTCTATATTTTACAGATGTTTTGCTGAGAAAGTTTGCCCTCGTTGTGGTGAAACAATCAAGGCTCTGGACATGGTGGTAAAGGTTCACCAGAATCTCATCTTCCATTCTTCCTGCTTCTCCTGCCACGTGTGTCACCGGCTTGTCTCCACCGGTCAACTATTCCAAGTACACGACAAACATGTCTTCTGCCCACAACACATCCAAACAAAGCCGTTACCTCCACCTTATCCATTAAACAATATCTCGTCACAAATAACGCAACAGTTACCTCACAAGTTACCTCATTCGTTTAGTTTGAATGATTCGTACTGGAATAACTCAATGTCTCCAGAATCCCTGGAGTTGTCTTTGTTGGAGAACCTGGAAAACGAGATCAAGTCTAGCGTCTCCTGCAGTGTGCCAGGTTTCACCAACCGGCGGCGACGAGGAAGACCGAGGAAACAGATTAATATTAATCTCAGTGAAACAAAGATTACCACCAGCAAAGGTATGCTTGATCACAGAAGATAATTAATTCGTTATATTGTGGAATGAAGTTTCACATGTGAATAATAATTTGCGGAACCATAACGTAGCATCAGTGTATACAATACAATGATATACGGCCGTATTTAAGGCGTGGGAAGGTTCGGGCTTACCACCCCCCCCCCCCGACATTTTTGTTCGTTAAATTTATGATGTTTTCGTAAAAAATTTGAATAAAGGTCATCGATTTTTTTAGAAGCTCAACCCCAAATGAATTTTATTAAAAAGGTAGTCAATTTTTGTTGGGAAGTCCACCCCCAAATGAAATATTGGCTACGGCCCTGCATTTATATTAATATTGGAGTAGTAATTTCAACTGTTTGTTTCTCCTATTCGTGACGATAGTCAACTAGATCTCTGTCGATTAACTCCAATTACTTCAACTTTTGTCTTTGGTGTTTAATACAGACGCATATTATTTACACTGGTTTGTTATGCTATGTGGTTTGAAATAGAAATGCTTGAAATATTAACTTATATCCGTGTCAATAAATATTCGCCACTATTTATCGTTTAGATTGTATATTTAAAATTTTCTGAAAACTATTTAAGTGAGAACAAATATATCAGTGTCACAGATGGAGTGATCCAGGAAATTGAAATAAAGTAAAATTTAAAATTACTTTTAAAGTTTAATTTATAAAAAATAACTGACCAGAAAATATTTACATTCGTTAATTTTAAAGTAAAATATATACGAAATAAAAACATACTGTATATTAACTAACATACAATATAACACTACTGCCGAAAATGCTTGATTACTTATAATTTATGTTTAAAACTAAGCAACAGAATAGGATAGCAACAGAATGAATTATTATATTCATGTAATTTATTTGTAAACTAAGTAACTGAATGAATAATTAGACAGTTTTTTTTCGTGAACATATTTTTTTGCAATTGATAGAACATATTTCTCACAACAAAACATGAACAATAATGCAGTATAAATGCTTAACTAAGCTTAACTAAGATATATACACAAGTACAAAATTAGAGATTATCAGTTCATGAAACTATTTAAATAACCAAGACCGAAAATAAGCAAAAGTTTAAAAGGTCAAATCGGTTATGCAACAGTTTTCGGAAACATTTATAAAGTCTAGAAATAGTTGTTTCTGTTCAGAATCAGTTGTTTTTGTTCAGAATCGTCCGATGACGTTGCGGACAAGTTGGAAGCTAGGGCTGCCGCTAGCGATGAATCCACGACAAACGCTTGTCGACGAAAGCGCATGCGATCTTCGTTCAAACAACAACAGTTGAAAATCATGAAATCTTATTTTGCTCTCAATCAAAATCCCGATACGAAGGAATTGAACGAAATTGCGTGCAAAACAGGATTAATCACCAGAGTAATTCAGGTAAATTCGATACAATCTACATAATAAAAGTGTATCATTGTGATCACGTTAATGCTTCAAGATACTGCTTAATCATTTTATATAATTTCGAACGATATGAGATCGGTCATGACTAATTGTAATTTTTCCTTATTATAATAATATTAATTAATTAAGTCATTGTAAATTTGTGTGTAATTTATAATTGTAGTAGATGTGACAAATATATATAAATGGTGACCTGAATCTGATTTATATAAATAGATTTGAAAATATTTTGTCAACAAATTTCATCTGATTCTAAAATGCAAACTTTAGCAGAGAATCTGCCTAAAACTACACGGCACAAACTGAAATTTGAGCGAGTTGGTCAGAGGAAAATCAGTGCTTCTTAATACTTTCAGTAGATTCAAACGCTTACACAGTGAGATTCGTATTTTTTCTCCTCATAAATTCCATGTCGCATATTCTTTAATTCAAAAATGAAGCGCCTGCATATTTACATCTGCAGGCTAGAATAGATATAAAATTAATCAAAGTATTTCTGACGCTATCCGCAACATACCATGACGCCATCCACAACATACCATGACGCCATCCTTAACATATCATGACGCCATCCACAACATACCATGACGCCATCCACAACATATCATGACGCCATCCACAACATACCATGACGCCATCCACAACATACCATGACGCCATCCACAACATACCATGACGCCATCTACAACATACAATGGCGCAATCCACAATATGACGGGACTCAAACTATGATAATGCATCACTAAAACCACAACACATTCTGACGTAAACCACAGCATGTCATGACTCAAAGCACACTGCAGCATGTCTAAATAATTCTTCCTTCGTTCATTTGAAACGGCACATATAAGACACCACGCACACATCCGTTAATGCGGATAATCCGTCAATTTGGAAGGGCTGATAATTCGATTGAATGGATGTATTAAATCTGACAAGAAATCTCTGAATTGTGTGTAAACTCAGTAAAGTATACCTGCGTTACCTGCTTGATAGGTTTGGTTTCAAAACACGAGAGCCAAGTACCGACGCAGCGTGATGCTACCTAAGCTTCAGCGAGGGAAACGTTATCACCAGAGATACTGTGACGTCACTCTGCTAAATCTCGTGAGCGATGACGTCATGGATTGCATGGTATTGGACGTCAGAGGTCCGCCGTCATTATAATTCCCAGATTTATCCCAAGGTTGGTTCCTTGTTTATCTTATTCAGTTCTCGGGTAAAGGAAGAACCCAACGGGAAATATTTACGTGCATTAGTGTGGTGGGATTTTCCAACAGAATTTCCCATGAGCGAGGTCCCAAATTCTTTGTAAATCCACATTGAGTGGGGATGGATATTATGCAATGGGATGTAATCTAGCCATCGGCAATTGAAACGAGGTAACTTGGGGGGGGGGGAGAATACCTCAGACACCCAATAGAAGAATGCCATCCCTCCATTCCGTAATTCTAGTATTGGTCTTGTCTTAATTGTCTTATCTAAAAACTACCTAAACTGACATCGAGTGTCCCTGCTTAAAAGCTTGATAACATTTGTAGAAATTTAGAGTCTAAGTTGTGAAAAGATAGTAAATATTTGTGAAAATGTGTGCTTGGTTCTCTCCTCTGTCCATAGATGGTGGCCCTTTCCCTCATTTAAATCTGGCTGCTGGCCTTGTCCATCACTGCTCTAATACCTCAAGGGGAACAAGTACTCATTTGTTTAGATTTATACTGTTTTGCAAAGTATTGTACATGAATGTTACGCCTACTGTAACAGGTACTTCTATAATTTATGTCCTTTTCTTGTTTGTATGTACACGTACTGCGTGTTTGTTGCGTGTGTGTGTGTGTGTGTGCGTGTGTGTGTGTGCGCGCGTGTGTGTGCGCGCGTGTATAAGCGTATGTAGGTATGTGTATATGAAAGTGTGCATGCACGTAGCATTTTCTCTTCATTGGCCGTGCGTGACCTTTCCCAACCTTCTATGGTGTAATTCTATATTCACTTATAACTTAATTATAGAATAAATAGTGATAATAAATAAACTCTGAAAATAAATTAATGATAATAAATAAATATGATAATACTTGAACTATGTCTACCGAATCATTAATAATTGATCAACACAAATGCACATAGGGAAAATACATGCAATTAGACTTAGGAGTCTCACAATCAGTTCATAATTGAATGAGCTTATTAATTTTGTGAACCGCCATAATGAGATATTTTAAAGATCATAATTATTATTATTTTGACGCCGTTAGCATTATTGAATCACATCAGTAATAGAGATGTGTCTCAAAAGACACATCTCTTATTCTACTCAATTTATCATGGCAAATTAAGTAGCTCTATTTTGAATATAATCCTATGCATATGGACTTGTTTATATTTTCAAGTTTTGAGCTCAGCAGGCCTAATTCATAAATTAATTTGTCAATAACTATGTCCCAATTATTGGCCTTGGAACTGATGATAAACAAAAATTGCAACAGAGAAATTGTTCAGACAAGATGCTATAGTAAGTCATTTGGAACGTGAAGTTATCATTTAAAACGTGTCTTCTCAGCGAAATGTCTGAGCAGCAGACATGTCTGAACTTAGTGTCTAGTGTTGGTGTCGTGTCTGGTGTTAGTGTCGTGTCTGGTGTTAGAGTCGTGTCTGGTGTTAGAGTCGTGTCTGGTGTTAGAGTCGTGTCTGGTGTTAGTAAGTGCTATGTCTGAAAAGCTATAGTTGCGCTATGATCTTTGAGAACTGTATTCACTTCAGCTGCAGCAGCAGCAGCAGCCTACCAATGAAACACAGCTTAATCAAACATCTGTCCGTATCCAATGCGGAAGAACAGTTAACTGTAGCCGCGGTACCGTAGAGTCATCAATTATTTCTGTCAGACGGGTGATGCGCCCATCGTCTTGCTGTGAATGGTACGCCCAGGTTCGGTAATGGCGTGACGCTTTGAGCAGCGGTAGTCTGTGCAACCGGTCTGGGACGGACCACGGTCTGGGACGGACCCGACCTGGGACGGACCGGACCTGGGACGGACACGACCTGTGACGAACCGGGCCTGGGACGGACTGGACCTGGGACGAGCCGGACCTGGGACGAACCGGACCTGGGACGAACCGGACCTGGGATGGACCGGCCTGAGACGGACTGGTCTGGGACGGTCCGGCCTGGGACGGACTGGCCTGGGACGGACTGGCCTAAGACGGATCGATCTGGGACGGACCGGCCTGGGACAGACCGGCCTGGGACGGACCGGGCCTGGGACGGACTGGCCTAGGACGGACCGGGCCTGGGACGGACTGGCCTAGGACGGACTGGCATGGGACGGACTGGCTGGGATGGACCGACCTGGGATGGACCGGCCTGGGACGGACCGGGCCTGGGACGGACTGGCCTAGAACGGACCGATCTGGGACACCCGAACAGCACCGGCCGTATCAGGTTTAGCTTCAACCGTCTCAGTTTACGCCAGACTGACACCACCGACCTGTTTTATGTGATACCAGTTCACACCCAGTTGGAGGGAGTTACTCAATATAGGGAGGGGGAGGAGGGGGAGTTCGTCATAAGCGCCGCCAGGACTTTGGTTGAGAGGGACACTCCCTCTCCTGCTCGACAAGCAGGAGAGGGAGTTTCACAACTTGTTTGGTCTGTCGAGCGGGGGAAGGGGAGAGGGGGAGTTGAATTAAAAAAATTGTGAAATATTTTTGGTCACTAAGCCCCTGATTCTCGTCGCCTATGGAATTAGTGAATTTAAGAGAGTTAGACTAAATAGAGGGAGTTAGTTCCTTAACTATTGTATCGCTGATGATATGGCATGCAATATAATCAGAAAATTCCATTGTATTGTAATGCATGACAATAATTAAAGCTGGGAACTAAAACAAATTCTCTAAATCGGGGACAAAGCAAAATATAACTTAATACATCAAAATGATGTATACACGTACTTCAAATATCGCGAAACATTACAACCTACAGTAGATAGGTAATTGGTTTAGACATCATCATTGCAGCTGTATTTTAATTATCTGAATGAAAATGATATCAGTTAGGCGTTCAATATTGTCACCATCACTTTTCACTATTTCTTTACATTAAACGGTTGCGTATTCTTCCTGCAGAAAGCATTATAAATATTCAATGTTGAAGAAATTATTCATCCCTGTATTCTTCGTCATAACTATTCTTCATGATAGGTGTTTTGCATGATGGGTAAAATTCTGCATTATGAATATTCTGCGTCATAGTCATTGATCGGAAGGCGACGGACCGACGACCCGGTTTGATATTGT
>JAQFYQ010002613.1:0-11504 GCA_034694885.1 Buchholzia appendiculata
CTCCATGCATGGTATATACATGGCGTATATAGTGTATACTTGGCGTATATGCAAGTGTGTATGTATATTATGCAAATAGCTTACAACCGTTTGCTTGTATGTATGATTTGAGCGCAGCGTTGCTGACCAGCGTTGTTGACTGGCATGTTTTTATTATTATATTGAAGTGCGGTCGTGGTGAGTCAGTCAATCCAAAGCTTTAGTGTCTGCCTCGCACAGTGCCTGCAGACCACCGCTGAGTCTCGTTAACGGGCATGAATCACCACTGATAGTGTTAGATGGCTTGTATGTGTGATATGGAGAAAGATAAATGACGAAGGCTTGTGGTATTAAAGTACACGTCTTGATGTGCTTTGTGTTTCTTTCTTTAAAGACTTCTTATTGTCATTATTTTTGGAGATATTTCAGCTCCTTACAAATTTTATTTGCTTTAAAATAAATCGTTCTACAAACTCTGGATGTAATTTATGAATTGAACAAGTATATAGTGGGATATAATATAATATTACATTGGAATTGGTCCTTAATCGAGTTCACTGTTGCTGTGTAATTTAAATCCTGTAATCTCTTTGCGACTTATAGTTGCATAAGCTTTGCTATATGAACTTAGGGCGAAGAGTCAGAGCTCTACATTTTCGTTAAATGCGGGAGTTGTCCTGCTGCAGGCTGTGGATATTACTACACAATGTCCGGTAACAAATCGTGATTGTTAACTTTTTGTAACACCCTTGGGATGCGTTGTATGCGACAATGCGAGTGTTTATGCGACATACTGTGGTCGTGCAGACACTGCATGTGTGTGCATGTGGTGGCTGTAAGCGTCGGTTCTTTTTTTGCTTTTCATAGAAAAGCCAAAGCCGATTCATTCGGGCGACAAATATAGAACATCACTGTCATGTATGCGGCAACAGTATTACAACAGAGATACAATAATTGCAGTCCGTCTACCGAGGAAAGAGGATAAAATAATGCTTTGATTACATTCCTAGTATAATCTACTAAAATATCTAGCTTGACTTGTACTACAGTTAGTTTTAGCCACTGGAATCATCTAATTGAATAATTATCTACCTTCAATTTTCTGCATTAGCTATTGAAAATCTACCTCCAATTTTCAACCTTCAATTGGATTAGCAACCTTCAGTCGATCATCATCATCATCATCGTCGTCGTCGTCGTCGTCGTCGTAGTCGTCGTCGTCGTCATCGTCATCGTCATCATCATCACAGGTCGATTTCCGAAAGCAGGTTGACCACTATGGACTTCCACCATTTTCCCTCTTCCGCTGTCCTTTATATCTCCTTGTATGTCGTGGGTTTGTTCACGTATGATGTCATCTAACAACATCAGTCTGGGCTTCCCTATGTTTCTTTTCCTAAACACTAAGCATTTCAGCAGTATGAAGCGAGCCTTGTCGCTGGACCCTTTCAGCACTTGTCATACCAATTTTCACTTCTTCATATCCTCATAAACTCAGTAACTTTTCATGAACTATCTGATATTTGAATGCGGTGGCTTAATCCTAACACAAAGTAATTTTCTTTTAGTGTAAAATTTTAAATCAATTTTCATTGAAAGTATTTGCTATTCAAGTTTCTTACAAGTGTTGCTGAAGAGTTTTGAAGATAACTGGTCATAAACACTAACTATATTCTGTATTTCGTATTGTGCAACACATCGGTTATGTCTGATAAGAAACGCTGTCTCTTGATTATTGCTTCGTTGCCAGTAAGTGGTTATAACTTTTAATTACTCTTTGCGATGTAATGATTCAGTCACTATTGTCTGAACTTTTGCTACCTCCTACTCTTAAGACCTAAAACCTAATATAATAAATATCACTGTTGGCTAATTCAAGTTCTATGGAACCTGTGTGAGGTGTAATGACTGGTTAAAGTGGCTGTGATTCATGTGCTTCCCGTGGTAGCTGGAGTGAAACATTTAATTAATTCCGTCTCCGTTCTCAGAATGCGTGTTGACATTCGTCACTGACGCTTATGCAGGATTTGCCTATTACCTTTTGAATCACCGTTTGTACGATATTCCTCATCTCGTTTCTCCCCTGATTTGTGTCTCTTTGTCACACTGTCGGCAGCTCTTTCAGCTCCACACACCTACGTTGCTTAACCGAGTTGAGGTACATCATCCAATCCGAACACTAATTGATAACTAATTTGATATTCATGATTGGTTGGAGTAGCTCAAGTAGATCAGGCATTGTACGTTGTTGCCGCGCCTTGCTGCTGAGGCTGATTCCCTTTGTTCGCCCCGCCCCCGCCCCACCCCCGTTCTGAGACGGCTACTTCGAGGATCTATAAATAATCGATGACGACATCAATGAGTCTTTGTTTGTAATGATCCCGGGAAGGGTTGGCTGTCGCCGTGTGGCCATCGCTCGAAACAAACCACATTCTCTGTTTGTGGTCTATTCATGCGCGGTCAGCTTTTTCACGAGCTGGAATGGTTTTTGAAGAGCGAGGAGAGAAGAGAGATTGCCGACCAAATGGAATATGGTTGAAGAGTCTCTGTGTGAATCATGTCATATGGTTGAAGGGTTTCTGTATGAATAGTGCCATATACTTTTAAATTCCAAAGACGAAAGAGCGAGAGACTTCAATCATAAACTATGCAGATCTAGATCATATTTTTTGAGTTTTATAATATCTTGTGATTTGTGTCTAATTTGTACATTCTGCAATCCCTCCTCTCCATTTACAATTTGACCCACAGTCACGTCCTGGATCTTCACACATCCTGAAGATATGTCGCTCGATTTTCCTTCCTGCAATTTCAACCTTATAGAAGATTTATCCCGTACTTTACAATTCCCATCACCCTTCATATTTATTCAGCACGTTCATGTCTTGTATTGAATATTCTAACGTAATCGTATTGAAGTGATCACGATTGTCTACAAGTTAGTAATAAAATCCAATAATTGAACAGTTCCTTAGATAAAGGCTACAAATCATGATTAATCTGAGCTGTGCATTCATTTGCTTAGGTCTTTTCTTATCAGTTAATTTGAAGATATATAAAACACCGAATCATTGCCCCCGCACGGTTTTATTAGTTATCTTCATTGTGTACAGTACTGCAGCGAGTCAGCTATATATGATTATGACTATAATCGTTGTATTTCGTTTCGATGATCCACACTTTTTGTTTGATTTCAGCTACGGTCGGTTTGCTATTGATTTTACTATGAAATGTTTTTATGATCAAAATTTCAGTCATTGCTTTGTGCGCACGCGCCAAGTCTCCTCTGAGACCCTGTGTTCTGGTGTGTTTAAGTATGTTTGAGTATGTTTAAGTATGTTTGAGTATGTTTGAGTATGTTTGAGTATGTTTGAGTATGTTTGAGTATGTTTGAGTATGGTCGAGTATGTTTGAGTATGTTTGAGTATGTTTGAGTATGTTTGAGTATGTTTGAGTATGTTTGAGTATTTTTGAGTGTGTTTGAGTATGTTTGAGTATGTTTGAGTATGTTTGAGTATGTTTGAGTATGTTTGAATATGTTTGAGTATGTTTGAGTATGTTTGAGTAAGTTTGAGTATGCATGAGTACTTGTGTGCCGGTGTTTATGAGTGCAATCATGCTTGGTTCTCAGAAGGTTATATATTCAGTAATGCCCGAGTCGGCTTGTATGATTATAACAGGTGCTACAGGTGGGCTACTATATAAGTTGACATAACGACGCTGTAGATATATAATGACTTATTGTATATATCTCGAGATAGGTATTGAACGTCTTGCACTTGAAGTAAAAGTGAGTGACAATTGATGACTCATTATTGTCATGATTATCATAATTGCTTTAGGGTAATAAAACTCTGACATTTTATAAAAGGAATGAGTAATTATTGGTATCAATTTTGAAGCCGCTAAAAATTCAATAGGGATAATAATCCGTTTATTCCTCCTGCAGTTATATCTGTAATTAATCTAATTTATTTCTCTATTTAGGTTACCGTTATGGATTTAGCTCTAATTTATTTTATTTCTCCTGTGTGAAATCAAGAATGTTGTTCGTCGTGTAGATATTATTGAAGCAATGATCTAGAAGTGTCGAAGACTTTAGATTTTCAAGTTTAAAGGTTGAAATCTGTATTTGATTTTTTTGTGATATGCTAACATAAGAATGTGTATTTTTCTGTAAGACATATCATGCTACCGAATGTAATTATTCATTGAATCTAATTATTCATTATTACTCTGAAATGCAGAACACACTCAGATTATGTTGAAACACACCCATTTTTTCCAGTGTATTGTAGGTTTTAACGTGAAATCAGCATTACGAAATTGATGATATATCAAACTGTTGTCAAGTTAACAGATCTGCTACAGCGTGTTTGATTTGATCAATCATGGGCACTTGTATTCTTAACAGCATTAAGCGATAGTATTCGATATGTGCTTAACGGAACAGTAAATATGGTAACTTTATTGTTTATTGACTTAAGCTCGATAAGTTTAATCTACTAGTTAGTGTATAAAAATATTACTTTGTCCATTCGTGCTTTTGCGTCGATGTGCTTTTGTGTGAGCCACCCCGAGTGTTCGTGATTTGTGTTTAGATAATTTTCCTTCTAGAATTATCTATTGACCTTTGATTTATACTGCTCAGCTTATGGTTGAAATCTTGTTATTATATACTCTATGTGCTTTGACTTGTTTGACTTGTGTTATTATAATCCTTGTGTACTTTATCCCGACCTCCGTTTTGACCTCAGTTCTGCATTTTGTTCGCGAGTTGTCCTATAGATAGACCGAGTACCGAACCATAAAGATAGACAGAGTACCGAGATTTATGCCCATTGTGATGATCTGCTGTAGTTATTATTGATAAACTTCATTATGGCCTGTTTACATGTCGATGAACATAATTAATAGTCGTGTGAGTAACAGAAAGCATCCATGCAATTTCATGATTTAGCAGGATACAAAATTGTCGTGTGTGCTGTGGTCTGCTTTTAGGTCTATTTAATTTTGATTGATGCGTTTTTACTTCTGTGCTTTCTGTAGTACTGTTGTAGTCCAATGTTTGTAAACTAATAGTTTGCTTATTTTGTATGTATGTATGTATTTATGTATATATGTATGTAGCATTTCCTTTTACATGAGCCGTGCGTGCCATGACTTTCGCCACTGACATTTCGAGGCGCGTGCAAAGATTTTGCTGTCATTCGTTCAGGTGGTGTGACGTTTTGAAATGTTTTAAATTCTCCGTGTATTTATTTTTGGTCGTTAGGTTCTATTTCCTTTTTACAGTCGCACACTCTTGCCGTTTTCCACTTTTATTTGATTAGCCTAAGTTAAATTTTAAATTTCTCACATTTTTTCTATATTTCTTTTTTCTGTAAGATTTCTGAATATTGAGTGTTGCAGAACAGAGATATATGTCGGCTTTTCTAGGTGAGTGTTAATAATGATGCAGTGTTTATGGTTGATCAACAAATTAACGGAGGTTCATCAGATTATTAAGAGTACGTGCATACGCAGCAGAATTTTGCACAATTACGAAGTCTATTTAGTTATGATTGCAAACTGCTGCAATCTGAACGGATTTAATTTTGTGACTCATCCGTAGATAATAACGCGAACCAATTTGGCTATAATTGTGATAATCCTAATCTTGAACACAGTCACTGAAAAAATTTGAGCTGTAATCTCAGCCTACCTAGAATCCTAACCCGAAAAAGGAAGATAACACATTTTTATGATTAATTGTTTTTCTACAGGAGATTTGTAATAAGTAATATTATTCTTAATATATAATCTTACTTTTAATATGGCTATGATTGAGTCATATTTATGTGAGAATGTGAATGTGAAACATCTTGACTTTTGCTATTATACTTATGAATGTGCAGTAATTTAACTACCAAATAAATGCCACTTAAATGAGGCTTTGGGAAGTGAAGATCATATAGATTCTTAATTATGGACGGGGGGGGGTTACTCTTTTGGGATACCTTATGGTTAAGGGCGGAGGCGAGACTTGCCAATAAAAGGACATTTGAAAAGGCATCATACTATTCAGCGTGTTTCACTGCGCGACGTTTCACCCGCACATACTCTTCGCGTTCGACGTCGTTGTCGAGGCGTTCAATTCATATCCGTTTACTTGATCAACATCGTCGTGTTTTTATAACTGCGCGATTTTACGATTAATACCCGAATTCAAATCAATATGCATATCAGATTTAATTAATCCGTGCCTTTGACCTTTTGGTACTCGAGTTATTTTTATTATTATTCATTTCAACTGTATACTTTCTCGAGACTAGTTCAACCGTATCGGTTCTATCTCGGATTAAGTTCAGCGTTTGTCGAAGAGTGTGGAGTTTATAGATATTGTTCTTTATTGGTGTCGATGTTTGCTCTCACATGTCGAGGTCATGGGGGGGGGGGTGAGGCATCACAGAGTTCTGGGGGGGGGAAAGGAAACATCACCGAATGATTTGTTACATGCTGCGATGAGAACCAAACTGGCAGTTGTTATTATTGTTGGATGATTGTAGTTTATCTACAGTTTGATTAATTGATAGTATGCAGCAGAATGTGATATGTGTGATATGTTTATATTTGTTGATGCGCCGTCAAGGATCGTATAGTTGGTAACGTGCAACATCCTGACTATTGCTATAATTATACTTAAAATATGCATCCATTTAACTACAAAATAAATGCCACTTAAAATCTACTGCTACTTCCCCCAATCTACTACTTCGAGTTTGGAGTATACCACGCTGATGTACTACGATTCCAGATAAGGGTCGTCTGTGAAAACGGTGTGGTACATTTATTTACTTCAAATGGTACGTAATAAATTCTGTGGCAGTGTTTTAGGCAAATGACGTGTAACATGATGCGTAACGCTTCTTTATTGAAATACATTCATCAAACTGCACATTCTAAAAACAGATGCCGCAGCAGGTTCGCTAGATATAAAATCTATTTTAATCTACTGTGATGATGCAAAATTGGTAGTGTTAAATTAGTAATGCTAAGTTAGCAATGCTAAGTTGGTAATGTTGTTCAAAAATGGTAATGCTGAGTTGGTAATGCTGTTCAGAATGGTAATGCTAAGTTGGTAATGCTAAGTTGGTAATGCTGAGTTGGCAACCTAATGCTTGTAATGGTGTGAAAAGTAGAAACGCAACGGTAATAACTGCAGGTTTTTCTGACTTGGTCTTGAATCGAATGAACGTTTAAGAAAAGAAAATATTTGTTACTCACCATGGCAGCATTTAAACATAATGTCGGATTGAAGTGTGGTGTTCGATAACGAAGCAATGTTAAGTAACAGTCTGGGCGAAAAGTTTATGTTCAAGTAATGGCGCACTAGTCAGACTATGTGCAAAAATACAAATAAAAGCAGGACTGTGTTCAGGGGAGGGGGGGGTACGGGTTCAATCCCAATTTAATAAATTTCCGTTGAAATCATTCATACATGTATTTTAATCGCTATCATGCTTCCCCACGTCAGAAATTTGTCCCGATAAAATCCACTCTAAGAGCTGAAAATTATTGTTCAAGTGAAAGGTCGTTCAAAAATTTTGAAAGCAAAGACCCCCTCCGAAATAGAATTCTGGCTACGGGCCTGAATTCAAACAAACAAATCTCTTGACTTTGATTCCCTAAAATAACCGTTTGAACGTAATCTTGGTCCTGTTTTACCTGCTTCCAGGAACAAGTGCAGTTTGTGGAATGTTAGGTGGAATGCGGCAAGTTCTTGTTAGCTTTCAATCAAGTATCAGATTTCTGTTTACCGCAAGGCGAGATGTTTCCATGAACCTCCAGACTCATTCCGAGCAACTCCAGTCTTTTATTAGCATTCCTGTCTTGCAGCAGTTTTTATAGATAGCAATAATTAACTGCGTGACTTATTCATGGCAAATAGCTGTCATACTTGTTTTGTGCATCGTTTCCAAGATGCGAAAAATGTCATATACATGTATTTTGTAAGATTTTCTAACTTGTAGTGGTTATATTGTCGGGATAGCTAATGTTAAGCTGGGCGATATATAGCTGAAGCGATCAGCTAACTGACTCTCCCAAGAATAGCAGCTGGAATATTATGGAATTATATTTCTGGAAGTTAATGCTTGATGTTGAAACCGGATCTAGGACAGCTGAACTATGCAATACTACATGTAAGTCAATGTGGTGCCTTGCAAGTTTATGAAAGATTTTTTCCTTTCACGTAAACCTGTTATGTATTTTGGGAAATTTGGGAAACCACAATTGACGATTATTACGATTTTCCAGGAGTGAACTCAACCCCACTTTTTCTCCTTTGTGTTATTGCTGCTTTCTAACAGTTGCATGTGTACAGAATCAATACGTCTGTGCTACAGTCATTCATGTGTCTGTTAAAGTTAGTGCTCAGCTGTACAAGTTAATGCTGATAATGTTATTGATGTATTCATGTAGCCTACTGTATGTTATTATTATTATTATTATTATTATTATTATATTTGTATTTTACAGCGTCGAGTCGAGATACACAAGTATTCACAGGTCGGCAGCATGAAGACAGTTCGGGTTCATTCCATCAACTCTTCATCGAAAAGGATTATCTCCTCGTTGGCGCTCGGTATGTAGAAAAACTTCTGTATATAACGTCTGTATATTCTGTATATGATAAAATAATTGTTAACTTGGTAATTGCAACATGCCATGTCGCAAAGTTCTTCCGCTCCAAGAACAGAATTTTCATTATTATGCTTCTTTCCTTGTTGATACTATGACAATGATCATTGATACTTCAGAATTAAGTATTTTATTAAGTAGCCTAACTAAGACATTAACTAACTAATTCACTAACTAACTAACTAAGAAGTTAGTAACTTAGGAACTAACTGGTGTAGCTAATAACTAACGAATTAATGAGGAGGGGGACAGAAGGGGAGAGGAGGGGGAGGGAAAATGCCCTTCTGGCTCACTAGTATGTTCAGTTTGGAACTGTTATCTAATATCGATCAGTAAATGTATGCAACTGATTAAGACCACGTCTTGTATATTGTGTTCATGTGTGCTCGTGTGAGTGTGTGCTCTTGTGTATGCATATGTATGTGTATGTATGTATGCGCACGAGTGTGTGGAGTCGGCTTACTCAAATGTGGCTCCAATCAACTATCTAAGGATGACGCAGTCAGAAGGTCTGCATTATAATTAGCCATGAAGGTTATGTTGTTTTTCCAGTAACGAGACCCATCCCTCCTCTACCCCTCCCTTCACCTCCCCCCTTCCCCTCGCCTCCCCAATATCTACAGTGGACATCCAGATGATAGAACTTGTTGCAAGATGAGGGAGGAGGTTCTGATGAGGGAGGGAGGGGTGCTTCTGGAAAGTTTGGTCTAGCATCTGCTTGATCGTTAGTCAGGTTTACATAACATTGATCAATGCAATGATCTAAAGCAACACAGAGCGTGATGAGATGTTGTAGAGGGACTCCCAGGGAGATCTGAAGTCAGTGCTGAAAGGAAGTCAGGCAATCAAGTACAGATGTGAGAGAGAGCCTCGGTTGTGCTGGTTAGATTTCATGGAATGTAAAACAAACCCTAATATTGTGTACTCTCAAATATATTGCACCAAGTAAAGATATCGAATTATAGAAGTTCTTGGAGTATAATTTTGATGATGTCGCCAATGATGGTCCATTTGTGCTTAGCATTCTTATACGTCTAGACGTCACTATATTTTAGATAATTACTTTCGGGCGGGGGGAGGGAATTATATTCGGGCTGGGTGGGGGGAGATGTTGCCATGAATGCTTAAATATATCACTTGAAAAGGTGTAGTGATTGTTTCCGATGACTCAAGGGTAAATATTTGACGCCAGTGATGTGATAGATTAACCATATAACATTGTAATACATTAATCATGGCAGGCTTTAGACCACAATACATAGAAATCCATAAAGTCATGAAATTGCTAAAAGTCAAAAACTTTGTCAAATATCAATCGTCTTGATGTCAGTATCTTGGTACAGTAGAGGGTAGTCATTCGTTCTACTGTATATAATAATACTAGTAGTAAAAAATATCAATAACATAGATGCACTACTCGAAGGATGCATCTAATCAACATAATAATAATTGAAAACACACTATGTCTTATCCTCAAAATATAACGTATGATCTCAGTATCACTGCAATTCAACTGCTACCCTGTATGCTCTCTTTGCTCCATTCATCGCTTTGGGTCGGGTTGTTCACAACTCTCCCCTGTCAATTCAACTTCAGGTTAATCTACCAATCAGCAATCCGGCTGAGTGTTAAATCTAAAATCGCTGCTATGTACCGCTAGCTAAATAATCATAGCAAATTTTTCGCCGGGGTTATTCACGTTTCTCGATGACTCGGATACTGAGAGCTGCTTATTTGCTAATCAAAACGCACTTAAAATTGCTGCGACTGAGTGACTATGGAGAGGGGGTGGCAGGTTGGAGAGGGGAAGAGGGTGGAGCCAAGTTTCTAGTGAGATGAATGAATGTAGGTTAGTAGCACACGTGCCGAGCCGCCGTATTAATGCAGCTGTTCAGTGTTCCTGTTCATTAACTGTTCATTTATTTCTTATCTCAGCTGTACTGGCCTGCAGCTCAGAACGCTCATGATTTTGTAATTCAAATGTATGGTCCAATTAAACTTGTTTCTGGGTCATGACCACATCACGTGGAACGTACGTATGGTTGTAGATGAATCGTGTCAACTCATTTAGGTTTCCGTGTCAGAGTTAGAGTAGAGTCAGTAATGGGATCTGTAAGAAATTGTACCACATGGTTCACGATAGTTGTAAAAGATTGTAATTAAGATTCTTTCATCCAATAAAGTCTACTTTATAATGGACTCGCTAGGTTCCTTATACGTGCTCGACATGGCGAGCAAGGAGATTGATACGAGCAATAAGGTTGATGATAATGAAGAACGAAGGACGTCCCGTGTCCGTAGAATTCTCGTTTCCTAAATGCATAATCCACACGGCCGCACGATGCATAGTCCCGCGTTCCTCTTGAAGATTAATTCGAGCGGGCATACT
Organism: Buchholzia appendiculata; assembly: GCA_034694885.1. NCBI lineage: Eukaryota > Metazoa > Annelida > Clitellata > Enchytraeida > Enchytraeidae > Buchholzia > Buchholzia appendiculata. Next base: position 11,051 of record JAQFYQ010002613.1, read on the forward strand.
ACTGCGTCTAAAACCACGGAGACGCTGATATGATAGTGATATCATTATGGAAGCATATCTAACCTGGTCTAACATTGTTTTAGAATATTATAAGCTTGATTCATGGAGTATTGTGTAGCCTATGAACTTGTAGTTCTGATTTACAACATTACCTTGGGAATAAAACTACATGGCAAATACAGATTAAAGCTAACAAATGAAAGATAATTATTAATAACACCTATTTAGATATAAATATGAGCTCAAATAATAAATGAAATTAATACCGTAATATAACAATTGATATTAGTGTATTGAATACTGAAATACTTTAGATGTTAACTATTTGTTGCTGAAAACAGTGACTACAGACACTCAAGATCAGTGGCGTCGGAACTTTTTTGCGAGTGGAGGGGACAAATCCCAAATTTTTTTGATGAGCGGGGGGGGGGGGTGGGTACTCTAGACGATGGAC
>JAQFYQ010002614.1:0-11503 GCA_034694885.1 Buchholzia appendiculata
ATGATGATGATGATGATGATGATGATGATGATGATGATGATATTGATGATAATAATGATTAATAATGCAGAGCAAGGCTGCGAGTTCACTATTATTCTGGATATCAATGGAACCAAGAACTTCAGCTTTTATCACACTGGTACACGTTTTTGCACCTTTCTCACATTTCATTTCAGACGGACACATGAGAAGTGAATACACGAGCGATAACGGCCTAGTCGCTGAAATGTTTGGTCCCTATATGATCCTTAAACAGAAACCTGCCGATAAGCAATTCACCGTTTCTATTCAGTTGTCTTCTGACCACCTAGAAGCTCATGTTGAGCTTTATGATTACGACGACAAATTTCTCAGGTATGTGCTATTCTTCTAAACATACTCTGTAAGCGTACATATAAGTCTTGCTAGTAGTTGGTAGTATGTATACTGGGAGTTCAGGTCACGATTATATCTCTGTCTTTTTGTTTTCTTCGTCTGCACGTGTTAGTTTGATTATTTGTCCGTCACGTCTCTTTAATTATAAACTTATTAATAAATCACGACATGTCACCAAAATTTAAATAAAACCTTATGCTGACGTAATTTGATACTATTAATCAGACTTGATGTCGTAATTTGATCCCATTAATCACGCTGATCTCCTTACGCAATTGTTTTAGCCCGTAATATGACTTTATAGTGTAAACAATCTACTTGTCTCATACTTTGACCCATTAAGCAAGCGTAGCTCAATAGGCAATATTCTAGTTCTTGTGATTTAAACTCACTTTATATGAGAAACTCATGTTTTTCTGAGGTAATCTCATTTTTTAGATGAACCCACTTTATCTGAGATTAACTCGTTTCATCTGAGATTAACTCACTTTATCGGAGATTAACTCACTTTATTTGAGATTGACTTACTTTATCTGAGATTGACTCACTTTTTCTCAGATATTGCTACAGCCGCCAGAACTGTCGTCAATGTCGGCCGTCCCCGCAGCCGATGTCAACACCGGCGTTTTCTGGGTAAAAGTGCTGTTCGCGACTATAATGAATTATGTTATCTAGCGGGATCATTAAATTACGATATAGAATGGATAATTGCGAGACTTACTAACTTGTTCTTGTTCTTTGACAACGGACCTAGTAACAGTAAACAATTTGGCGGCTTTTGGCCATACGTTTATCGTCTCCATACATTCTTGCATATAAACCTATCAATATATATCTTTAATTCACACTTCACAATGTAGCAGAACATCAAAATAATCAAAAAACAAACAAACAAAGGTGCACCAAACAAAGAGAAGTAACTGTGCAAACATACGAAAAAAGGGTCAGTTTCGAAAGACAAGCAACAGATGAATGATCATATAGTCGAAATTATACTATCTAAATGTGCCATCAAGCTAATAAAATAATTTTAATGCATTAGAAGTTAAATGTTATAGACAGGAGTGTAGAACATAATGCATTCATAGTTAAAGCCTTTATGGCATACATCATGTACAGCATACAGCATTGCATATAAAGTAGAATAACAGTAAGCAACAAATTTCATGCACAGTACAAAATATCGTATCAAACAATTAACGAAAAAAAACAAGATCAAAGTTTTTTCAATATTTCTTTGAACTGTATCCAAGATTTTCAAAATATAATTACCGAAAAACGTTGAAAAGGCTTTGAACTATATATAGTTAATGATACATACCACACATTAACCTGGCATTAATGTTTTATTACGGTTTTCGTCCTGCAAGCTTTGAGCAATGTTGAATATTTGTGCATGCGTACCATGTATTATCAGTCATAATTTTGGCTTCATTTCCACTCAATTCGGTGCTCAGACCAACTAACCCCAAATAATTTTAAGACTGTACATTAATGCGTAGTAGGATCATCTAGGATGACAGCTGCACTTGGATACTATAGTACGTTACCTGTTTATTATATCGGACCGTTACGCATTACACGTAGTAGGATGAAAGCGTACGTGTTTCTCGTTATTAATTATTTTGTAATTATATGTCGAGTAATGTTATGAAACCTGACTTGTAAGGTCAATGTATTTGTGCATACAGCTAGGTCTAATACATATGTATATTTGGTAATATTGTCATGATATGAACACAGAGGCACTATAATACCTGGGTCCATTATACAGGTTACGGTATGTTAACGTTATTACACACCAATTTTACACAAATTAAGCTTCCCGTGACTATTATGGGCCTACAAGTTGCAAAATATTGTACGAAATACAATTCGGCTTTTGTCTCGTGCCCATGGAGCAGCTAGCCGAAAAATCAGTAAATTTGACCACGAATCGTGGAAAGCCCTATACAATACTATGGCTTGCATAGCATGTGAATGGTATGTTGCCCAAGGTTGTGAAAGCTCGTTTTGTGATTGGTTGAAAGTTATTTCCGGTCGCAAATATCCATTCATCGTATCGTCTTGTAGTGAAGATTTTCAAGACCTTCCGTCTATTTTTCCAAGAAGTAGTTTTTCACCCTCGCACAGAGTAAACCAGATGAGAACTAAACGATGTTCTGTACAACCAGATCATCATCTCCATACTTCCTTCAAATGTTCTGAATATCAAACCTGGCAGTTGATTGCCTTTCTTGTCAACTTTTCACTGATTTTGTGCATTGAAGTAGTGAGTAGTTACTCATTGCAACACCTTAATCTTTCTCTCATTTACAGAATATAGACTCTCCAATCTGTCACATACTCCTCCTTGTTATTCTTACTGTGCGTCCGATATGCATAACAATTTAATGCTGAACCTCACATGATATCTCTGTAGCCAGGAATATAATATTCTCGAATCAACTCTAAGATTTTGTACCTACAATGTAACTTTCGAGCTCCTCAACAATTATAGACCATCTTCTACCATTCCTGACTCGTCAGCAAAAATCTGTCGTCCACTGTTCACCAGGGGTCCAATCTTACTTATTGTCTTGCTTTGTTTCATGTATTGACTGAGTGTGCGAGAGATGTGTATCACCAATCCTTGCCCGTGCTCCACGGAGCACATCTCATACATTTGTTTGCGTACACCGCTCATACATTGCTATCTTTTGAAACGCGAAAGGTCAACCACAGTGTATTCCCTGGCAATGTACTTTGACTGTGGAGCACATTTTGCTACACTGTATAGACTTCGCTCCAAAGAGAAGTAAACACTACTCAATTAGTTCTCTAACGAGAGTTATGATGTGTTCAATATTGTGTCATCAGTATTATGTTTTGAATTTTCTAGCGGAAGTTCATTAAGCTTAAAATTCTTGTTAATCACGAGTGATTAACAAGAATTTTAAACTTAATGAACTAATCACGAGTGATTAGTTTTGAATGCTCCTTGTTGTAAATTTGAAACTGTTTCATTTCTTCGCGTAGCTTATACTTTTATATTTACCGAATTTTAACGTGATTTTTTTAGCTATTGATTATTGAAGGCACAATACAGTCTATTTTTGCGACGACGTGCATTTAAGCTACAATCAATCAATCAATCAACCAACTGAAACGATCTGTGTTTTAATCGTGCATTATGCCAATTCTTTTCAAAAGCGCTGTCAACTCCTATAGGCCTAACTCAGGCCTGCAGCTTAAAACTCGTCTGGCGACGGCAAAATTAATATTGCAGACACGACAATTGATTGTGATTTGATTTTAGCATCTTACCATCAGTTCCATATTTACTCTTCATTGCAAATTGACCAAGGCCAGGTTTTTAGCAACGGTTATTACTTGCTGCTCCAATGAGAGAGTACTTTAATCGAATAAATTAATTGTCGTGAACTTGGGTTAGAATAATATGTCAAAATACTGATTGTAATGAATGCAACTACAATTAATGTACGACAAAGGAGCAGAATTCGTTAATGCGTCCAAATTGTATTACTTGCCTGGTAATTTTTGCAATCCGGGATCACTTGTACCACACATGAGAGTCCATTGAATAGCTCGCATGACTCGCTGTCTTCCTTGTAGTTAAAAGCCAGACAGTTGAATGAAGAGATGCAGTGTGTCGAGCACTCTGAAGATGATCTGGCAGTCAAAGATTCGGTTGCTGGGTCGGTGCGACATTGGTTGACATTACTGACGGTTAGAGCGAAATAGGGAATCATCTCCACGGATCTCACTGGGCGACTGTAGAAGCATAGCCACGCAACTGGCAGTATATCAAGCAGTTGATATGCATCCATCGGACTTATTAGGCTGTGTGTTATGCTTGTTTTACAATATAAGTATGTTTAAATGTGTCGGGCGCTAGAATAAATGGTATTTCGTTGCTGTAAACTGCACGGTCTGATTTGAAAAGACGATACATTTGATGGTATCAGCTAAAACTCGCGAAACTGGTAGAGGGGCTGGTGCTACTTTATAATTAACCAGCTTAGACGTCAATATAAGCTGGCAATTCTAAACAAGCTTTTGTTCTATGGTTGCCTATGTTGCAATATTATTGGATATCTATACAACAGTCGAAATATATTGTATCTACACCGGCACATTTCTGTAAATAATTGAAAGCGAAGCTTTTAAAAGCCTCCACACTTTCCTCGACTCATTGTGCAGCCACTGAATTATGCAAACCATTCGTTCTCTTCAATCTGCCCTGCAAATAAACCTCGCGACTTGGTCATGGAGTGAGATCAATGAGTGTCGTGTTCATTGTTGCTACAGGTGGTGAGCGCGGCCAATAACATTTTACCTTTTGCAACTTACTAGAGGACATACTATGCTTCAGGTTAACATGAGCCGATGAAAATCAATATAAATGTACTTCTATTACATTGTAACAGAACAATAATTATAGCTTTTAATATAACAAGTCATGTTCAACTATGTATTGGTGGTGTTTACTTGTTCTCTGCAATTAAATCTTACATACAGCATTCTAAATCAGAGTTCATAGGATTCTAATCGCAATGTTTATCGCAATTGCGACTTAGTCCAATCATTTGCATATACATACAAAATTGTACAGTTTTGTTTAAGGAGATTGGTGTTTATTTTGTACTACATTGATGCACTGGCATTCCGCGTGGTGTTTCACTTGGTCGTGACATGTTTAAGAAACACATCGTATCATGTTTTCAGAGAAACCTGAGAGCTATAGAGTACTTTCGATCAGGTGCAGATATGTGAACACCGTGTACTGCACTAGACACTACAGCCCTGCAACGATGGAATATTCAAGAACAATATGCAGTAAGCTGCGAGCAGCAACGGCAGTAAGAGTAGCAGTGGGAATGCAGCTGCTTGTCTGGAAGAGTACCTGGATTCCTGTTGACGTCATTGGAAAATAGCTTCAACATTGTCTAAAGGTTAAAAGTACACGAATGTGCGCGAGGATGTGGGAATGTATGTGTGAGTATCTGTGTAGTAATAATTGTAGCGGGGTTCACGAGTACTCGGGAGTGCTCACGCTTACACCTGTTGTAGTCAGTCCCGCAAACGCTTAAGACTTGAAAGTTTATGTTTGATGGCAGCTCGATGACAGCTCGGAATTCAACAACCAATTTGATTTAGTTGATAAAAATGGAATTTGGGGAGGGAGATAGGCTGTTCAGTGCTTTAGCAGCTGGGCTGCTAGGGTTTATTATAAAAGCTCTGTGACGCGGTTCAAATTATTTTTCTGTAGACTAAAACTGCTCGGTTCTGACGACGTGTATTAAAAGTATTAGACTGTAATACGAGTTTGGTGTTATACTGATATTATTTCTACATAATCATCGCTGACAACCCAGACGCTCAGCATTACGATCCCTGATACCTGGTCATATAACCGGCTGGCTACCGGTGGCGTATCTTCACAACATCACGCGCCATAGTCCAGTCGGCAATATCGGGTGGAGCCTGGTGTTGTCTGGAGCGGCGAGCAGATCAACAAACGGAATGGACGACAGATTTCTAAATGAGAAGGAGACGCTGGAAGAACGACATGGAATAATAAAGATCGGAAGGGAGAGTATCCACGGCGTCAACTAAAGAGCAAGGGAATCAGAAGAATCAGCAGCAGCGGCGATTGGAACATCTGGAACGGAATAAAGCCGCAGAGAATCCGCTCGCCACACCGAGGAGGAGCGTAACGAATGGACAGTGCAGACGAGGTAACGCGCATTTTTCTATCGACAAGCTGACTGTTAGAATTTAAGCGAGCGACGAACGACAAAGGACGCTTTACTGAAAGAAAGGGTTAAGGTCGATAATGAACGATAAGAAAACGAGAAACATCAGATTTTTCTAGACTACGGGAATGAAAGAATTTCGCGACGAATTTACGGTGACATTCTATGCATAGTGAAGCAGTTAATGGTGATAAAGTTGCTCGGCAGCGGGGAGAACTTTGTAACACTAAACAAACAGTACTTATAGTAATTCTGCAATCATCTTGAACAATCTGATGTCTAATACTTTGCGAAGTGGTTATTGGCGAAACGCAGAGGCAGGGTTTTGGTTAGCAGTTGACTGGTATTTGGGAAAAAGACCAACGAAATAGCATTAGCGGTGTGGAAGTGTATGGTTTGGAGCAGGGGTTCCTATGAAATTTGTAGTGTAATCTGCAGTGGTCTTGCTCTGATGGTGTCTATTGTGAAACATTTAATTACCGCTTGAAGTCAACGTCAGCTATGAAGTATCGCCGTCCTTTAAATGCATAATGCAGTCTTGCCTTGCATCTACAATTCGGGAGGCACATTCAAAAATGGAGAGCTGGGAGACATGAGTAGGTGTTATGCTGCCGGTCGTGGAGCACCGTAATTGTTTAATTGTTTAGTTGCACGGTATCCCCTCCCCCGGGCGGTGTACCATAGACTAACAATGATTTAATATGCACTAGCTGTCATGTGGAAGTTAGTTATAACTCGTGTATAATTCGACAGACGTCTAACCGGCACCACAGCTGTTAACTCTGCCCAAGTGAGACTTAATTATTCCTTGTCTATAGTCGCCTGACTAACCGGCGCGTGGGCTGTTAACTAAAATTATCCCCCTCGCACTCTCTGATTGGTTGGTACTATATATTTAAGTTTGATATGCAACATTTTCATATTCATTCGCAATAGTTCTCGTATTCGGCTAACAACTCTATAATGCCTACAAGATTGCACGAGAATTCCAAGGTAAGTCTTACAATTGTTTCTATAATATCTGTAAACGTAATATTTGTTAGCGATTACAGGATTGAAATTATTTTATCCCTTAGCGACAGATATCTAAGCTAGCAAGTTCTTCGGTTAACATCTAGTGTAAGGAATGTACAAGAATTTTAAGTATTATTATATTGGTTGTTTCTATAATTATTTTTAGTATCTATCACAGCATATTTACACTATTTTAAGTTTCGTTTTCATTTATTTGTAGGAAGAGAAGCGTAATGTTCATCGTGGAATCGAATGTCAACAGGATGGATCCCTCGACATCATCAAATTTCCACTCGTTCAACCAAAGTTTCAAGTAAACGATCAATCCGTCGTATCAGATATGCCGAATTATGTCGAACCCAATGCTATTGTTCTTCCTTCTCCTATGCTTCATATCGGTAACAATCGTTTCCTCAACGTTACTGTGTTTCAGGAGAAAAAGTATGTCCACATCAGAGAGTACGCAAACAACCGAGGCAGCCTATTTCCCACAAAGAAAGGATTAGCTTTTCCGTTACGTCGCTTCGCTTCGTTAATATTCAAAGCCGAAGAAATCAACGGGAAGGTGAATCAATTGGAAAATGGGGAAACTTTGGATTTCAAATGTCACATCGGTGGTGGGGTATACGCAACGATTAATTCCAAGTATAAAACTGTAGATTTGCATCAATTTTTTCTACCCGAAGGAGAAACCGAAGAGAAACCCACTCGTAGAGGTATCAGCTTACGTCTCAAAGAATGGAATAATCTCGTATCGAATCTGACAAAGCTCGTGGAACTCGATAACGATGTTGCAAACGCTTCACCCTGCTATAATGACTTGGGACATATGAATCTAATTGAAGTTATGGATTGTAAGGAGTGCTCACCATTCGATTTAATTTCACGTTGGGCAAACTAACATTTTGACAGTTTATTTTGGACTATTTTAGCGTTTAATTTGTGTTCATGTAATAAAGTGAGATCGATATATGTATTCGTTGTTTGTTATTATTATTTAAATGAACAGGAGAAACATCATTCGGTTATCATCATCATTTTATTATAGCTACAACATTTGACATACAAAACTGTGCACCATCCAATCATTTACTCCGGTATCGGATGTAAAACACTTTTATATAGAGTTCATATTATAATTGATGCACTTGTACAAACAGTAAAATATACAATAATGTCCGCAGAAATAACTAACTAGACTCTGCAATTGCATAGAATTAAAACTCCACTTGCTACTATGACTGTTCATAAAACGTTCAAAATCCTCTCGCGGTTTTCTTCCAAACGAATCAAAATATTCTCCAGTTTCTTTGCATATACACATCGCTATCCAATGGGTTCCTGGTCGTGACTTTTCATCAGTGTTACACACGAGCACGAGAGGTCTTTGAGGTGGTAAAGTTGAAGGTAGAGTATCCCTCGCAAACACGCCTAGGAAACGATCTCCGCATTTCTTCCGAAGTATTTTTTCAATATTCGTACCATTCATCTTTTTCACATTAGTTGGTGTAATCGAATATGATATTTTTGGTTCTATCAATCTCAATCACGTTTTCAAATTCCCGTAGGCTAAGACGTTGATGGTTCCGTTAAGAGGGTTAGCAAACTTGAGATCTAGTCGTACGGTTCCTTCTCTGGATAGATTAAAGTGATCGCCTTGGCACATATCGGGCGAAAGATCAAAGGCGTATATCGCGTATCCACCGGGATAATCTTCTCTGGTTATTTCGTTTCCTTCATCTTGTCTAAATTTGCCAGTTCCAGCGAATAGACTCATGTAAGCCGTGATGTATTGATTGTTCGCATAACTGGGTTCGATCGGTCTTATATACTGGCTCTGTCCATCGAGATATACCTTGATCGAATTGAGATCGTAATGCTTAAAGTTGAAGGGATTTTTTGCATAATTTCCGTTGAACGCGTCGTTATCTACGCACGCTATAACCAAACGATTCGGTAACTGTCCGCTAAACAATCCTTCCTGACTATAATCCATATTGCCCGTAGGAATGGTAAACGTCTTGCATACGATACGTCTAACGGGATACTTGGCGTTACCGTTTTCAAACGCTTTCGCGTGCGCTAGAAATACGGCGGGACTCAGTTTAATCTTCCTCATCAGCATCTTGCATTCGAGAATCTTTATCTTGAACCCCGGGTTGGCTGCGTTGGACATTAAACAGAAAGCGTCCTTGCTTCTCACCAATCTTATTCGCATATTAATATCGCTGGGTAAAAACTTGTCTTGAAAAAACATGTCCGAATGCATAGTTCCCAACATTTCCACAGTTCCTCCATTTTGAAAAAACTCGTGTCTTTTTTGTAACCCTACGTTACGGGTATTTGCATCGTGAGGATTAGCGTCCTCAAGACTTCCCTTAACATCCTTGTAATAAAGAGAGGAGGTGAGTTGCGACTGTTTCGCCGCTGGTCCGTATGTGAGTAGAGTTTCCAGATAACTTCTGTATGCGTATGTATTATTTGTGGAAGAAACCAACGTGTCATTGAGTTTTATTTCAACCTCGGAGAATAGAGAATGTAGTAACAGATTTATCGGTCCGACTTGATGCGTATTGTCAATATCTTGTCCGTTTCCTCTAACAATCTTCGCTTTAACGTACAGTTGAGAATTTGCCAAGTCTATGTAATCCTGTCCCGAACCACCGATGGAAAATTCGATAGGCGTACCATCGGAAAAACTTGCAATCGGATTAAATTCATAGAGTATTTCCAGATTCTATGCTCGTTTGAGTTGGCAAAACCGCAAAAAATATCCAACTCAGATTTCGTACACTCGCAGCTATCATTGTGGACAAAAACCATCTCTACAAACGATCGAAATTATATTTAGCAGTCTTCTTCTTATTCTTCTTCTTCTTCTTCTTCTTCTTCTTCTTCTTCTTCTGAGGCTTCTTGGATTTCACCGATTTCCTAATTTTCTTTCTCTTCAAATTATCGAGTACCAATTTGATCCTCTTAGAGGTATGTCTCGCGCCGCTACAAAAAGGTTGCGAACTGAAATTTCCGGGGGAAACGAAGCTATTTATAGCATCTCCGACTCTCTTTTTAGCCGATTCGCCAAATTTTTGACCATCCGCTACATCGGTCGCTATTTGTGCACCGGTTCTCAATGCTTGTTTTCCGAAAAAAGCTAGCCCTCGTTTGAGAATGGGTACAGCGGATCTAAATAAACCTGAGAGTATGCTTCCGAGTCCATGCCCGCGTTGTTGTCTATAACCTTGGAAAACTGGTACACCTTTTCCGGACTGTTGAGCGTAATAGTTCTCGTACATACCCCTACTCGCATCGCAGCAAAAACGTTTTTTCATTTTACATAAAGTGCGGGTTTTGGGATCTCCTAAATTCTAGTATTACTACTATTTCTTCAGATTCAAAGAGAATCTTTTCTTCGAAGCAATCTCTAATATCGATTTCGATAGAATCGAAATGCTTTTTCTGAAGCGGAATAAATCTGGGCGTGTCGAATGTAACGTGCACAATTTCGTTCGATCCTCCTCCTCCTTTGGCATCTACTATTCGAAGTAGAGGTGCTTTCGTATCCCCTACCGGAACGTGTTCTAATACATCGCTGTATATGTACAGGCTATTTATACCTCCGTGTATGTCACAGGCGTGATCGCTATACACCTTGATCGTAGATACATAATTCTGGTTAGTCATAGGATTCCTCGAGTTTGAGAAACCGAGTATGTTGGCGAGAATAGGAGAAAATGCTAATGCAGCGTAAGGTGGTAAATCAATGCTAACTTTCTTCTTCGCGTCATCGTAATGCAATTTAGGTAACCCAAAATTGTGTAATCTCAAAGGACCACCTTCCACTCTCCAAAACTCCTTTTCATATGCGAAAGCAAACTCCACATCGTCGTCAAAACCACCCTTAGGCTGAGACACTTTTTCGAATATCGAGTCTATGCGATCATTTATAGCTCGTACCAAATCTTCCATAGAATCGTAGTATCCATGCGGAATATTTACGGTAACTTTAAAGCTATTTTCGTTATCGAATTGCTCGTGGTATACACCTCGATATTTTTCAACGACGGGACAGTCCATACACGTCAACTTGAAAAACGCTTCCTTTTTACTGAGCGTCACCCACGAACGAGGAAAAATAATTTCTGAAAGTCCGACTTCCCATGATCCATCCAAATCTATAATGGAATGTAGTCGAGTTGTGAATCGAGTCAATGAATTATGAGGATAATATTTTTCGGAACTATTACTCGGTAGAGTCAGGTAGAAATGAGTCATTCTTCTTTTTAATCTTCGGATTGGGAAGTAAATAACCTACGCTCGCGCTTAACATAGACGCCCAAAGAGAATCTTTATCTCCG
>JAQFYQ010002615.1:0-11502 GCA_034694885.1 Buchholzia appendiculata
AATACAGAATACTATATTTTATTGTGGTGATGAAATTGATCGTGTTCTGCCTAAAGAGAGGTTCTGGAGATGGCTACGAGTCTCACGTATACTACGCGCAATTTTATAATCCAATCCATCAGGGTAGATGAGCACAGGTGTGTGGTCAAAGATCCTTCCGTGCACGCAATGCAGTATTAACCAAGTGCCCATGTTTACTACCGAACACTATCAGCAGAAGCGGGGAGTCGAACTCTCAACCTTTGTACTGTGAGGCAACAATGCTACCGACTGACTAGCTATCCTGTCACTCCACATTTTGTATCATATAATGTGTATATTATCGTATATTTTGTATCAAATGCTACTTTGTATTGTATGTATTATAACGAAGAATGCAAATACCTCGATCTTTTTCTTTCACGTAGTTAATGACTAGGTCGTGCAGGAAGAAGACGGCCTCGGCGTCCATGGCAACGAATATGTGATCATCAAACTGTGTGACAAAGCTGCACACGACGACAGGCTTAGGATCTGCCACATACACAAAACACATTCAGCTGCTGGCTAGAGTGCACTGCAATGATCATAAGAAACATAATTACAGATGAAATCATAGACTCTAAAAGAGTTAGTCCAATAACAGTTTGCGCTTTCAGAGTTCTAAACTCTCTTTATCACTAAATGCTGATTTGACCTTACAACTATGGCACGAATAATGGATATAGCCAGGATTTCATTGGGGGCAGGGGGGGGGCATGGAAGTATAAAAAAAGATTTACGACCTTTTCAAAATTTCCATTTGAAGAGGGTGGGTTTGACTTCTAAAAAAATATAACGACATATTTTCACAAATTTCTTCACAAAACATCATAAATTGTAAGTAAAAAAATCAGGGAGGGGTTGAACCCGAAAACCTCCTTAAATACGGCGCTGGAACATAGCAACAGTTCATTCGAGCTCATTCAACAGTTCATTGAATCAAGACTCTTACCTCCGTCCTGAGGCTCCTGCTCGGCCTGCATGTGCTCGGTCTTGAGATGCATCTCCAGAGACGGAAGTATGAAGATGATCTCCGTCTCATGGGCGTGGTCTATCGCCCGGCGAGCCTGCCGCTCAGGGGGAGACTCCGCCCCTTGACGAATTATCTGTGGGAAGCAGTCGAGGTCTACAAGTGCACAAAAACACATCAATCCACATCCACAAAAACACATCAATCCACAGCCGAGTTGCATTGAGCAAAAACATCTCCACTCTCCATTCTTGAAAACCAGAAGCCAAATCAATCAGATTAAAAAAAAGATAAAAGAATTGCCATCAAGCAAAATTATACACCCAGTTGCACACCTTTTTTTACAAGAATCATCGCCATTATTATAGGAACAAAATCATCTCGAACGTGTTATCCACGAATGTCTTGGATTGATGTTCATTGAATACTTACAGCTAGTTCCCAAGCTAATCTTATTCAATATTCAAGAGAATCTAACTCTAACCCCAACCCTTCTCTAGGGCCCCACCCTACCTCCAACCCTAGCCAAACCCTATTGACCCTACTCTAAGCTGGAGATTTCAATTATTACAATTTTTTTCAAAATAAGCTAGGATTAGCTTGAGAACTAGCTGCAACTCATTGAATGATCTATATGAAAAAAATCCTATAAATTGTTCAACAGGAAAAAAGTCACCAAATAAAAATAAAAACATCATCTCATTATTTACAACTACTGATCAGTCCCAAGTGATCAATCACAAGTGAACAGTCCGTAGTGAACAGCTAACCTTTGACCTCCTAGGTGGGAAACACACAACAAGTATGCACTCACTGACCTTTGATCTCTGACGTGGAGAAAGCGTAGTGGAACCAGTCCTGCACGCTAGTGAAGGGCGGCGGCATGTAGTGACCGCGTGACAGCTTGCAGACCATCGCCATCGGTCGACTCTCCGACATCTCCGTGATGTTGTGTCCCAGCTGGAAGCTGAGGTTCTGCACGACGTGAGTGAACTTTGCCGAAGGCTCTACGAAATAAAACAACGATAGAACACGTACACATCGAGTCATGTAGGCACATTTTTATTATACAGCAATCTGAATCGTAAATAAATCGGTATCGATAGAAAACATGGTAGTTGTTTTTCAAGTTGAAACTGGATCATTGTTTCATTCCTTACAAAAGTCTTGCCAAATCTATGTCAAATTCAATCAGGTAATTAGTTCGTATCATATTCTTGTAATATGCTGCATTCATTTGAATCATTATTTAAAACATTTTAAACAAAATGATGAAGATTATGAATCGCGATGACACAATCATAAAATCTCAGTAAAGTGTTGACTTTTAAAAAATACAAAATTAATCTACTCATGGTTAGACAATTGACACTTAAATGAATCGCTCGAAAACTAAAACACTCGGAAATAAGCACACATGGAAACTGAAACACTCGGTTTCAAAATTCAGTAAAGAAAAGGCCGTCAAAGTCATGCTTTACTTTCATCGATGACATCCGCCGCCTCCGTCGCGAAGGAAATGTACGGATCGTTCATGGTGAAGAGCGCCCAGGACTTGGAGCGGAAGTTGATCCCGTGGAAGCAGGCGAGGGAGATGTTTCTCCCCTGAAGACTAATCATGCCCCCGATCAGCGTGCCCCTGTCGGGCAGGGCGCTCTTGAATATCGACAGCTTCGTGCCACACATGTGCTCCAACACACGCTGCCAGTGTCGGTGATGCCGTATCTCAGAGATCCACGAAACTGTGGCAATCAGCCAATCACAGATCAAGTTACAGTGTAATCATCCAACCGCACGTCACGTTATAGAGTAACCATCCAATCACAGATCACGTTACAGTAGTCAATCACTAATCATGTTAGAGGAATCATTGAGCGGCAGTTCACATACTCACTTACTACATTTACCATTAACATCTGTTATGCATTCATGTCTGTCATTCATATTGTTGCAATGCAATACAGGTCAGTTCAAAAATACAGAAAGAAAATACAAGTGATTGCTGCCACGTCACACCGCACATGATTAACTTTCAGTTACGAAGGAAGACTAGTAGCAGGAAACATTAAAATAAAAAATCATCCACAATAAAATTCAAACTTTCAGTCCAACGTTGGTAAAAAACTTGAAATTTGAAAATACTTCACTGCATATGTCATAATTACAATCCCTCAGCTTACCCTCATCTTTAGGCTTGGCCTTGGTCTTGTATGTACTGGGTCCGAAGGCGGACAGAACTCTCTTACTGCTTGTCAACTGCTGTGTGAAGAACTCGTCAAGTTTGTGGATGATCTTGACGAGGTCAGGGGTCGTAGAGCGAGAGATCATCAGGTGCAGTTTGTCCCACTGCAACTCACCGTCCACGAATGTACTCAGCGATCTAATGTGCAACAAACAAACAGCTTCTTAAGTAAACAGCTTCCTACGTAACTCAGATAATGGAATGATTGGTTAAGCAGCTAAGCAATTATTCTACCTTGGGTTTATCATTTAAGTACAGTTCATCAAAAGAAGCTGAAAAACAGAAGGGAAACCACCCTATTTCCGGAAAAGGTTGAAGTCAACAAAGAATGCGGGATTACAAAATCCAGTCATAATGAGCCCTCAGGGACAATGCTTAAATCTATAATAGCAGTGTTCAGCACAGACAACTTCTTGCGTAAGCGAATAGTAGACTATACAACGGAGATGATGTTGATGAAGATGGATCCTCTGCTTTCTGCTGATAACACTACTGCTTTAGGTGCTGCAGCTGTTGCTATTATGATTGCAGAAGTTGATGTTAGCAGTCAATCTTCATGGGTCACACTACTCGATGCAGGTGTAGACACAGGCACTAAAAGCTGTAGCATACTACTGGAGACAGTGCACTGTAGTGTTTTTAAGTATCTATTGCTTTTTACTTGATCATATTGTTGTTGTACCTTATTCTTTTTTAATTACTGTACGTAAATTCTGCTTGTTGCTTAGATTTTCAGTTTCATATTACATTGGTACTTAACAACCGTAACGTTGGTAATACTATTGAAGGCAGCAAGGAACCTCGGAAAGTCATCAAGGTATTGTTCACTTCAGTTGCTTCAATTGTATTCTGAATTGTTGTTGTTTATATTTAGAAAAACTAAATGTCTATTAAATTCTATGTAGAAATGGATTCAGTTCTACTAGCAATAAGAACCTTGCACCCTCTAAGTGGCATCACATCTAACAGCTGACCTGCTGTTGGACATGGAAGTCGGTCGACCGTGCTCGTCTCGGTGGAAAGCTTCCACCTGCCACTTGTCGTGCATGGAGACGTCGAGGTCGCTGAAGCGGAACATCAGGATGCTTGATCCCATGTAGTCGAGTCGCGCTTCAATGATGTCCAGGTGCAGCTTGACCATGTGTTCCGGTTCACGACCCATGTCTTCACTGATACAGACTGACAACAGAACAACATTTCATATAAATTTTAATCAGTGTAACAAAACACATTCAAAACCAGTACAATAGTCAATATAGAGTCCAATATTTATAAGCAAATAATCAAATCATAACTTTGTCAAAGCAAATCCTTACCTATCAAATCCAATCCTCATCCAAATCTCATCAAATTTAATCCTTCTCAAATCCAATCCCATTCAATCCATGCCCAATCCAACCCTCATTCACTGTAAGTAACCTTGTTTTCATGCTTGAAATAAAAGTCGAGAAATTATTTTGCTCGTAATAATTTCATAGAATACTGCCATAAAAAGCATCTATGAGACATCACTTGCCAGCTACAGAAGACGAAACTTAAAAGTATATAAACTAGTAAAGAATGAATACCATCAAGCATGTATATATATATCAAAATATTCGAAGCTATCATATTTTGTATAAGCTCGAATTGGAATTGATTCACTGGGATGACAATAGGTAATGCAAACAAACCATGTAAAACTAAGTAAAACCTTGAGTATTGAGTTCCTGCATTTCAATGCTTCCACCAATGATGCCACCACGCGCCTCGAGCTTGGAATTGCCGAGTCCTGCAGAGATTCTCATGTTCTTGTATCCACAACTGTCGATGGACAGTCTTCCCTGGGACTTGAGTACTTTAGTAGACCACCTAAAACAAGACAGAGAACAAGTACCCACAACTGTCACTGGACAGTCCTCCCTAGTACTTTAGTAGACCACCTATAACACATAATCAGCATCATTATTAATGAGGATAGATCTTCATGGTCAGTGTCATATGGCCGAGAGATCATCTAAACACAGATTGATAGCAGTATCACCCCACAAGCTCTCTGCCGACAAGATATTACAATGATACTTATTCACTAATTGTAACAAATTAAAATGTTCTTAAAATAAATGCGAATGCATATGTACAACTCTAATCTACGCTGGCAGAACAGTATGTTGAACACGATTAAGCTGCTAGATTCACTTGTCAACGAGGCAATATGTACTACTTGGCTCAATAGCAGCTGCTGATGTTGACTGGTATATTATTGAATGTAAGTGGCTGTATATTTTCTGTTCAGAACTTCAGAAATAATTGAATTTGCCTGCCTGTCAGGTAAAGTTGGTATAAGGAAGAATATTCTGCTGCAAAAGTCATACCATAATTTATACCAAACATTCGTTTACAAAAGCATGGTGCTACACTGCAATCAATGACAACATGCAGAAATTAAGCCACAAATCCTTTGGAGTTCTAAGTCACAGATTCACAATCGGTCGTGAAGGAAAATTTGAGGATGTGGTCAACCCTGGGCTGACTCTGGGCAATGGTGGTCACTAAGAGATTTCAGGCTGTACAGCACGTGTTGTCTGAACAAGAGCAGAGTACACTCACACAGTGTCAGAGTACTAACTCTGAACTAGAGCTGAGTACTAACACAGTGTTTCACAGTACTAACTCTGAACTAGAGCTGAGTACTAACACAGTGTTTCACAGTACTAACTCTGAACTAGAGCAGAGTACTAACACAGTGTTTCAGAGTACTAACTCTGAACAAGAGCAGAGTACTAACTCTGAACTAGAGCAGAGTACTAACACAGTGTTTCCCATGACGTTGCTCATGTTCACCATGACGTCAAGCTGTGATAGGCTGACGGCAAACAATACGAGTGTCTCCCAGTTGTTCGCCTTGCTGCTGCTGCTACTGCCTGTGCCCGACCCAGCAGCTGTGACATTAGCAGCTGTCGCCCCGGCACTCTCCCCCCGCTTCCCACCCAGCTGCTGCTGACCGTTAGTGCTACCGTCACTGCTCGACAGCGGTCCGCCACGCGCACTGGAAGGAACGGAACCTGGAGGTTTGAGACGTGCACCACTGGACACTGATCCACCTGGAAATAGGTAACAACATCATAATTTAACATCCACATAAGAATATTCACGAGGTACAAATAATATAATCCTGGAGTTGTTTACATTAAATAGAGTCCACGTTCTTACGACCGGTGACTGCACACCATGATATTGTCAATTACAACAAAAGATTCAACAAGAAATCACTAAACATACCGGAGATCCAGGCTCCCAATCTCAGGACAGTTCGAGCAATGTCACGAAATAATTCCACTGCTTGCATGGGGATATGTTGAGAACAGGTGGTACCCCGCTGTTTTGCCATTCAGAAAATGGACCTCAAATGTCAATCAATTAAATTCATCCAATTTGGTTTGTTTTTTAAAGGAATTTCTCAACCCGTATAATCTCCATAACGCCAATTCACATAAAGCTAGAAATTCCCATAAAGGGATTTGAACCCACTATCGTCATAGTGAGAATGCTACCACTTTACCACACAGCACTTCTGCATACACAACACAGCTCCTTCCAGCAGGCCCTTGACATCCAAACTCTCAAAGCATCCTAAACACTTCTAACACACCAAACACAAAAATACGAAGATAGCTGATTCTACCTTGTTGCGAGAGGGCGTCAACGAATCTGTCGTCTCTCCCGGCACTGCTGCCGGTCGACTTCAACGGATGAATCTTACCACCGGACGCCGGCTGACCAATCACAGTCAAGAGTGATGACTCAGAGGATGTGGGAGGCGAGCTCGACAAATTCTCAAATAATTCCTCCTCTTCTATATGACACACATAGAACATTGTCAACATAAGTCACATAACAAGGATCATTTAAATCATCAGCAGTTCTTTGTTCATACAAAGAGGCATGATTGTGGCAAATAGAACTCAAAAGACAAAAATTTAACTACAAAATATTCAAAATAAAATAAAAATAAATAAAAATAATAGATTTAACAATGTAATCTATTACTTTTAATTACTGTTATTACTTTTAATTACTATTACTGTTAATTACTACAAAACATAAACTCACACCTAAAGAGAAGATTAAAAACAGAATCAGATAGAAATTCACGATAGTAGAAAACATTATTTCAGAAGTCGACACATGGTGATAATGATAATTATATAAAACAAATTATAATATAATTTTGTAATGTTATTATTAGTACTGCTATAAATACTAAAACGTGTAGTGGCTAACAATAACTCACCAGACTCGGAGTCCGGCACTGCCGGTTCCTCTCCTAGAAACATTCGTCGTGCGAGTGAGCGACGGTACCAGGCCTTCGGTAGAGCGAGTATCTCGAGCAGTCGCCGCATGTCATACTTGAAACATGCTGTGCCGATATCACAGACAGCTGAACACAGACACATGCAGAGATACATTCACAGCGACATTTACAAAGATTTAGAAATACAACAAAACTATAAACATAAACATTACTAATGTTGACAGTACTCAATCCAGCATTCAACCCAATATATATATACCAAACAATATTCACAGATTATATATGGGGGTTCCTAGGAATGCAAACCATGCCATACAGAACATTAAATTACTTTAGATGTACCGCAAGTTGGTCAACACAAATGAATGTAAGCTGAACAAGTTGTACATTTTATCACTGTGATTAAACAACAGTGCAATGAAGAAAAGTAAGCAACTATTAGGATAAGGAAGGACAAGACAGGAAAGTAGAATTCATGAAAGGAACAGATATAGAATTAATAGAAATGTAGAGAGCAATGTAGAACTAATGGAAAGGGGAGATAAAGGAGTAGAATTACTGAAAGAAGAGACAATTTAATCCCAAACCAAGAATATAACTCTTAAGATGCGTCGGAAACAAATATCCTTCTGTCGAATTATTTACGATATCCAACAAATTCAATTCACTATCAAGTGACATCAGATTTTCCCACCTGAAAAGCGGACAATGTTGGCCGCTGCGGCCCCACTGGCCCCTTGAATCCCGGCCTCCCCGCCACTACCCGTCGAGTATTTCGGAGCACTCGTGCTCGCGAGCACTGAGTCGCTTTGAAAGACGCCCTTGCGACTTCGAGAGATGTTGACCTTAACGAACTCAACGTTGAGACTGAATGAATCCTTGCGTCCACTGTCCAGCATCGAGGTCAACTTCTCATCTAGCGCAGCATTGAATAAAAACTTACAGACACTAGTAATACAAAAAATACAAGTAGAAAGAATAGAAACAATACTCATGCCAATATTAATATTAAAATTTTGTGATTATAAAAATATAATAATTGCATAAAATACAGGTGCAAAACCAATGTCACATACAACTATAAGAAATCCCACAAGCAAATCATTTAAGAGTCACTAATCACAATCTACCAAGGGCTCTCCTTGGCCATTTACCTGTTAAATATATTAATAATGAACAACTTCCTCAGAACATTAACGGCATCATTTTAAGTCACTTCACTCAAATAATTTTTTTAACAAATTCAAGACAAAATTTACCAATGATCTCTCTAGCGATGTCTTTTTTAGGCAAAACCCAGCAGACTTTGCTTAGAATAACTAACATCCATCCCCCCATGCAAGGACGATCAATCTCACCTCCGGTCGCTGGCTTGCCAAGTCCTTTCCGGAACGTGTGTTCCAGGACAGACAGAGAAGTCTTCTTCTGTCCACCGCCGTACGGGTGGAAGATGTAGAGGGAGAAGTCATTGAGACACCCGGTCACACTCAGTCCACCACTGATGACAGCCTCACCCTGGGCACCACTAGTCATACGCGACCTTGAGCCACCACTTGAAGGTCGCTGGTGCAGAGAACCTGTCGACCGTCTCGTTACTACAAAGTATGAGGGTCAGCTTTTAGAATAAGTTAGTCCAGAATGAATAAAAAAAATCCAGTTAGCTAAAGATTGCCCAACAGTGGCTTAAACACAGGTCAGCATAAAAAAGCAACACTGAACCAATTATACACAAGATCATGACAGCAACTATGAAGCGTTTACATTCTTTAAACAAGGATTATTTTGCCCCAATGAACGAAAAAACTTAAAGCCCTTGACTATCTTCATATAGCCGATTCCTCAAATGAAAATTTAGAGATAGATTTGAAGAACACCTTCTTACAAAACGTCACTTTTCACACATGTATGCAGAAAACTGAATGAATGTAAGTAGATCAATTCATTGTCTTTTCTCTTTCAGAACACCTCATTAACTCATAACTCGAAGCTAACATAACACTAAGCATTAACAGATTATAACTTTAAGCATTCATACACAACTCTAAACATTCACACATAACTCAAAGAATTCACACATATCTCTAGCATTTACACATAACTCTAATTCTTCAAACATAACTCCAAGCATCAACATATAATTTCAACCATTTGCACATATAACCCTAAGCATTAACACCTAACTCTAATAATTCACATATGACTTCTAAGTCGTATACCCTTTGACGGCATGACGGGGGATGTGTCGGGAAGTGCGCCACCTTCAATGTCAGCTTTCTTCGTTGAGAAGACGACGTCGACTGACGGAAGTCGGAGAAGACACTCGACGCGTGACACCGGCAGACAAGTGAAGCGTATCAGTGACGGCTGCATGTGTAGGTACACAACGACGTCCACGGGGAATGAACTGTACGCGTAGTTAGTGCTCGACACCAGCGACGATGCGGAGATGTCAAGGTCGACGGGGGCTCTGGGACTAGCTGCAGACATAGCAACAATTAATCAATGTTAGAAACAAAGGGTGTATTAAAAGTAATACGAGTACGACATGAGCCGAGCTAAGCACAAAATCTAATTTTAATAAATCTGTTTTAAATAAGAAGTGAGAGAACAAAGAGTATAATGCAGGCTGATTCATGCCATGGCTATTCTGAGCTAAGTGAGACTAAATCTGAAATACATGCAATTTAATAAAGCACTAAGACATCTACCTACAATGTAAATATTTAGTACTGTCGATCCAGTCAAAACTATTTAAAAATGCTATTAGGGGTGACACAATACGAAGAAAAGAATCTCCTTTATATCCAATAGATGAGGTTCCGTTATGCATGGCCTATCTTTACTCTTCCTTACCTTCTTCTTTTGCAAAATCTCCAAAACTATGACATTAATTTTGTTTCTATATATCGTAGCTATTCAAAAGAATACAGTATCATCTAGCAATTTTATTCGGATACAATTGTTAGTTCTGGAACTTTAAATTTCAAATAAGTCTTTCAACATTTCATCCTGCTTATATCAAACACATTTGATTTAATCAGATCATCTCTTCCAAATGACTTGCATGTATAATTAAATACAGATCACAAAAAGTATCATAATAATATTCTATTTACATATATCACATAATACATACTTTTGCTGTTCTTGTTGCTCTTCTGGTTGCCAAGCTGTGACATTGGAATCGGTTCAATGGCTTGTTCCAGGAAATCAAGCAGTGATGGACTGATCAACATTTCCTGCAAACCAACAGCATTAATTAGCATAATCACCTCAATACAGCAATAGCATAATCATCTCAACACAGCATTAGCACAATCATCTCATTTCCACAGCATTAGCATAATCATAGCAACACAGCATTAGCACAATCATCTCAACACAGCAATAGCATAATCTGCTTATCACTTGCTATAATACTGCGTCAGCATATTGTGCTTAGCAATTAAAATTATGCACAACAGCTTCACCAGCGTCTGCTTAGCCTTCCTGTAAACAACAACCAGCTTATTCTGATTTGCATTTCTTGCACAGCACAGCATCAGCATCGTCTACTTAGCAATCATGTTAGCTTATTAATTCATTATCTTTGATGATAATTATTTATTAATTATAATTAATTAATAATGTCAAAATGAACCCTCAGAAACATTGGTTAGTCTGTGCTCAGCATAGACTCCAATAGTAAAATCAAGTAGTAGACTACAAATGGGTGACCGTGCTGAATGAACAGTCTAATTCAAACATTGACATTGCCTTTGGACAAACATTCATTACTAGAGTAAGCACTAAGCAATACTTATAATTGTCAGCCTCAGTGAAAACCATTACAGAAGAGATTAATTAATTACATCAGGTAATAAATACCTCAGATAATTACGTCAGGTAATAAATACCACAGATAATTACATCAGGTAATAAATACCACAGATAATTACATCAGGTAATAAATACCTCAGATAATTACATCAGGTA
>JAQFYQ010002616.1:0-11502 GCA_034694885.1 Buchholzia appendiculata
AGACAGTACTTCTCTAGGTGAGTTGACAATTGTTTCTTTATTATCCTTTCCAACAGTTTACCTATCTGTGATGTAAGGCTAATTGGTCTATAGTTGTTTGTTTTGTGCTTGTCACCAGATTTGTATATAGGAGTTACATTTGCATCTTTCCAATTTCATGTCGTGTCATAAATCTCATGTCATACGTATGACGTGTCATAAATCTCATGTCATACGCATGACATGTCATGTAATATCATGTCATACATGTCATGTAATAAATTCAATGACAATGGAGCAACTGACAAAATCATACGAGGACAAAAATAACAAGTAGACAAAATTAAAACAAAGGAGGACAACGTGATAACAATTATAGATCGTGCGAGTAGAGGTGTTGTAATGGACACATCTAATTGCGCGTTTTACACTTCTTAGTAGTTACATAGTATTTTATGCTTATTCACATTCTCAATAGCCGAGATTGTATTGTAAAGTATTGGTCACACCCTACAAATCTGGTGCTGCAAAAATCTTGTATAAGCACAGATGAAGAAATTTTTAAACATGGAACAGATTTAAGTGGATGAATCTAAAATGCGAAAGTGCGAAAAATGTTGATGACTAATATGCGAAAATGTTTGCAAATCAAACCAGTTTAGATTTGCTTACGAGAAGCGCCTAATCTGGGAAACGAAAAATTTGAAAAATTTAAAATTATTTTGAAATTGTTTTTCAATCTCGGGCGTTCCGCGTTTGATAAGTTGGTCGACACATTCTATTTTGACCATTAGTCAGTTAGAACATGTCGACATAAAGAGATCTTCCGTTTTGATTAGGCCTATTTTGTGTTTCGTCTTTTCCGCGATTGTGATCGTCGGAACGTGTCAATCGAATTATGGAACGCGTTTTTCTAGCTGATTAAGCTTGAAAAACAATTTTAAAATTAATTTAAATATATTTTTTTTGCATTTTTTATTTCGCAAATTAAGCGTTTCGTCGGCACTTCTGAAATAGGAACCTAACTTAGTACCAGTGTTATAGTCACTTGTTTTTTAGTTGATTATGATTTTGTCATGGATTGCGATTTTTTGTCCTACCTATAGGCACTGAGAGTATGGTTATATTTTAAATTCTATTTGTGATGTTTACAGAAGAACACAAAGAATAATCAATGGGCGAGTTGTCACCGATCTGCGTTGGATGCCGTATTGAAAGTGATGGCTTCTATGGTACTGTGCGCTACGTAGGCAGCGTTTCTTCTACCGCAGGTATAGTAGAATGTGTGCCATTAATTTCTGACGGGCTAAAAATGTTCTTGATTCTTGATTCTATGATTCTTACAAGCTGACTTCTTTACAGTGTTACCAGAAAGTCCATATTTCCTTCGGTTCGTTTTTTAGGACGATTTCTGGAAAGTGAGCCTGAGGGAGGGGGTCTCAAAATTGTTGTAAAATTTTAAATTATCTATTTATGGTTGATCTTGTGAACATATTAGAGTGGAAGAATATTGACTTGATAATTACTGTACGTGTTTGTATTCTGTGTATAGGTGTTAGTGATGTGTGCATTGTGTGCATGTAGGTTAATGTGACGAGTGTAGGACCTGTAGGTGTATGTGTTTTGTATCTATTGTGTTCTGTATGTGTTGATTGTGTAGGTGTGTGTTGCATGTGTAGGTAGGTGTATGTGTTCAGTATTTTGGTGCATGTGATGTGTTTGTAGGTTTATGTGTTCTGTGTGTAGTGGTAAGTGTGTGGGGTTAAATGTTACATGTGTAGCTGTATGTGTTTTGTGTATTTGAGTTGTATGTATGTGTTACGTGTGTATGTGTTGTATGTGTGTGTGTGTGTGTATGTGTGTGTTTGTATGCAGGTATATGTGTTGTGTATGTTTGAGTTGTATGCATGTGTTACGCGTGTATTTGTTGTATGTGTGTGTGTGTATTTATGCAGGTATATGTGTTGTATGTGTTGTGTATGTATGTGTGTATGTGTTGTATGTAGGACGGTGTATGTGTGTGTATGTGTTTGTATGTGTGTTGTGTGTGTATGTGTTATATGTAGGTGTATGTGTGTGTGTGTATGTGTTTGTATGCAGGTGTATGTGTTATGTTCTGTGTAGGTGTATGGTACGGTGTTGAGTGGGATGATGTCGGTCGTGGTAAGCATGATGGAACGATCGATGGTGTGCGATATTTTGAAACTTCTGGCGGTGCCAAGTGTGCTTCGTTTCTTCGGCCGGTCAAGTGCCGTATAGGGATTGGCTTCATGCAGGCCACGCTGGAGAGATACGGCCGTGGTGGTGGGGACGAAGCGGACATGTACGTGGCTGGAGGGCCGAAGAAAAAACAGACACATGTTGTCATGGTGGGGGCAGACAAGGTATTTTGCCTTCTTGCCTATTGCTATGCATGCGTTTGTAAAGTACTGGTGGGCTGCTCAGACATCTTGTGGGAGTAAATAGCAGACATCTTGTGAGAGTGAATAGTAGGCATCTTCTGGGAGTGAATAGTAGACATCTTGTGAGAGTAAAGACATCTTGTGAGAGTGAATAGTAGACATCTTGTGAGAGTGAATAGTAGACATCTTGTGAGAGTGAATAGTAGACATCTTGTGTGAGTGAATAGTAGGCATCTTGTGGGAGTGAATAGTAGGCATCTTGTGGGAGTGAATAGTAGACATCTTGTGAGAGTGAATAGTAGACATCTTGTGAGAGTGAATAGTAGACATCTTGTGAGAGTAAATAGTAGACATCTTGTGGGAGTGAATAGTAGACTATGAACGGGTAATGATGATGATGATGGTGATGATGATGGTGATGACTTGCACGTACGCTGTCCAGATAGAATACGATCGACAGTATTGACATGAATCCACTTGTTCATCCGTTTCTCATGAAATACTAATGTCTGTGTAGTAAAACCAATGGAGAACTCTGTTGTGCACAAGCTGTTATTGGAAACTATGAAAATGCAATTGATTTTCTGACCTAAGCACAATGATATGTGAAAGTCAAATTTAGCTCTACTGAAGGACTGATCTGAATTATTATGGTTGCTCTTTCATAGACCAAGTTTTTTTCTCTAGTACATCAGGCACTATTCTAAATCATGTTTGTAGGAGTCTTATTTTGTAATGTTCTACTTATCACACATACTATTTCTAGGTAAATATCACACATACTATTTCTAAATAAGTCTACGGATATCCTGCTTGTCATGTTTGTAATTGTCCTCCTGATATATGTCATATTTGTAAATATCGTACTAATATATTGCATGTTATACTTATAAACATCCTACTGATATTGCTGCATGTACTATTAAATGTTCTGTATGCCATACTTATGAATGTTCTGCATGTCATACTTGTAAATATTCTGCATGTCATACTTTTAAATGTTCTGCTCGTAGATTAATCAGCTGACGAGTCAGCTGCGTTTGCTGCGCAACCTCTGCCTCCGTGAGAACTACATTCGTGGTCCAGACGCAAACTTCGACAAAGTTTCATGTCCCCTGCCAAACGTCACACAGCTTGATCTCTCGTTGAACCTGCTCAACAGCTGGGACGACGTCATCAACATCACATCACACATGCCAGGCTTGCAAGAACTGAACGTCAGCAACAATCGACTTCGTCTGCCGAGCAGATCGAGCGGTGACCATGCCTTCGAATCCGTCAAAGTTCTCTTCTTGAACAGGATGAACTGCACATGGACTGACGTCGTTGAGTTACTCCATCAGTTTCCATCACTGGAACTGCTGCATGCGTGCTATAACCGTATCACTTCCATCGACCGACCAATCACGTCGCAGAGGATCACACTGCTCAATCTTGAGGGCAACTATCTCAAGGACTGGACGCACGTTCTCGCACTTAATTCTCTTTCAAACCTCGAAACTTTGATCCTCAATGAGACCGGTCTTGATCGGGTTTGCTTTCCAGATGGTTCCGTACAGTTGCCTACGGAATATTTCCCGAGATTGAACTCTCTGTCATTGAACGACAACAAAATCTCATCGTGGTCTTCTGTCAATCAACTCAACCGACTCAAGTCTCTAACGAGTCTCAGATTGACCGGTAATCCGTTAGCAGATGAAGTCGGAGCGGTGATGGCTCAACATCTTATCGTGGCAAAGATCGGGAATCTTCGCCGGTGCAACGGAACCGTGCTGACGGCTGTGGAGCGGAGAGGGGCCGACCTGGATTACTTGAAGACCTTCGGTCGAGCGTGGCAAGCTGCTGGGGGCGTGTACCGGGAGAGAAAGAAGGGGTGCGACGAACTCGACGGTGGCGGGGTAAAATTGAAGGAAGAGTTTGTGAGAGAGCACCCTCGCTATGAGAAGCTTGTGGAGAAGTACGGGGCTCCGGAAGATTCCGAACTCAAGGAGCAACAGTCGTCCGCACTGAAACACAGCCTCTTCACTCTGCACTTTGTGTGCCCACTCGTGCCTGGAAACCTTCCGTGCAGCAAGAAAATACCGGCATCGATGATAATTCAAAAGGTATTTATTGCATTAGAATAATTATTGTAATAATTATATTAGCAAGTTTGTATTGAAAGAAGTCTAACTCAATGCAGAGAATAAAATATACTCTGAAATTCTGCATAATAAATTGTGTGTGATCTTGATGATTAACCTCTGCAGAGCATATATGCATGACTTTAAGCAAATTTGAAGCAGAGTTCGACAGCTTTAAGTTCTTGCCGACACCAACAGTCTTACTGCTCACCTTATTGAGCTCATGGGGTGAGCATGGTGGGTCTATTGTAAAGCCTAACGCCACTTGTTTTATTTGTTTTAATATGAATGTTCCTTGCATTATTGCTAACTCTTTAATCTTGCATTTGAATAGTTGAATACGTGTCTAGCATATGATTACAAAATATGATTTGATTATGGCTGATGATTGCAGTATGGTTATGACTAGTGCCTGACCTGTCTGATTGTGCTAATACTTGTGATTTGCGAGCGACTTGTAATAAGTGATACCTTGTGCACTACTATATTTGCTGTTTGTATTCAGCTGAAGATGTTGGTGCAACGTCTGTTCACAATCCGTGACCTGCAGTCGATACGCCTCGCCTACACAAGTCACAAGCTTGCCACTCACTCGCCGGAGATTTCACTCGACAACGACTTCCGAGAGATCGGTTACTATTCGATAGAAGATCAGGACGTGATCCGCGTGTACTGGTGATCTTTCTTATTCCATGGTACGCTTTACCGGTGACCTCCCTTGTACCTCCCTTGTACCTCGGTCCAGTTATATCAGTGTACCTCTTTTGTACTTGGTTCACTTGCACTGGTGAGCTTGCTTGTACTTTGGTCCACTTGTACTGGTGACTGTAATTGTATCAAGGTCATGATGACCTTGGCATGCCATGAAGATCAACTGTATTGTGATAGATACTGTGATGTAGGTAATGTAAGGTTTTTGTTGGATTTTTCTCTCGGTCAGTATAGCCTAGTCTATGATTTCTATATGTACTTTAGTTGATGCAACTTTCTGATTGACAAAGTGTGTATGTTAAAATTTCTCACAGCCAAACGTGTAATTTTAATTGGTGGAAATATGATTTAATCTGTTTGTTTTTACATTTTAATATTGTACTAAACACTAAGTTATGTCTCTGAGTTATGTAGTATGAAGGCTAATCAGATTTTAAAAAAATAATATCCAGCATAAATAAAAAAGTCTAAGGAAACATATTTGCTAGTCTTTCTGATTGTAAGAGAATTTGAAACATTTGACTTTGACCTATAAGGTAGAATTGCATAATATAAAGTACTGATGATCGTGGCTTAGCTTGAGCTTTGTAAAGGCAAGAGTAAGAAAATTCAGTTTGAATTAATTCAATTGTGTATGATTTGGGTCTGGCGTGTCAATAAAAACAAACAAATTAACAGTGCATGATTTTAAAAACTGAATAGGGATCAAATATAGCTGCAGACAGATTAATTCAAAATGGTACTAAATATCAGAGGATAAATTGAAACTATCATCATGTAAAATTTATCCAATATATTTGCGTAAGAAAGCACATGGTGTCTTGTTTGTGCCGGTGTGTTATTGTCCATGTAGATGAAAGCTGACATTTAGAAATATATTTTGTAGAACATTGCGTTTTCAGTCATTCTTGCAAGTATTTAATTATGGGAATGACAGTTTTTGTAATGTAAACAAACGAAAAGTTCCGTACGTCATTTTTAATTTGTGTTATTTATTGGCATATCAAAATTAGTGAATTTGAATATAGAACACTTTACATTATTTGTTTAACATTTTGTTGTTTTTGCATACTGTGTATTTGTTTGAGAATAAAAAAAAACAGTTTCATGTTGGTATTACTGTTTCTTCACTCTCGCCATAAATGCATGTGTAGTGTGCAAGAATTTACATACGACGAATCTGCAAAAATTGCTGAAAATTTTGATTTACTCCGAAATAATTTTAATATTCTTAAAGTTTAATAGACCATTTTTTATTTGTGTGTTCGAGCGTGTTTTAAGATAAAGCATATCTTCAATAGAAATAGACCAATCTGTATGGAACACAAACTGCATTTGTGTGGTGCTTTGTTTAAACTGCATACACTGCATATTATGTCTACTGTGAAATCGCAGTCGGTGGCTAATTGATAGAACACTAAATCGGTGTCAGTGCCTCTTTGGACCAGTTGAATTTATAACTAAGTAGATAATTAAATGTAGGAAGAGACGGTGCTTAATATCTTAAAAGCCGATTTAATATCTTAAAGCCAATTGATCGAAGTGATTGTTTGATCTTTGATCACCTGCCAAAATGAAAAATGGTTAATTCACAACAAATAGAACATTTATAAGCAATGTATAGAAATATATGATTGCTATCACAATCATTTCCAATAATTACAAGAAATATGAGTTGTTTATGATGTTTTCTTATCAAATTCCCTTTTGGCTATCATCATCAACATCAATTTTTCTAGAAGATTTTACCTTGTCAGGAAGGGTTAAATGCAGAACAAGTAAAACTACAAACATCTAAACATGAGAACTGCAGTGAAATGTGAACAATTCCAGTGATCGATTGAGCGTGTTGATAACATTGCATATTCAGCATATGACAACATCACAGCATGCCATGGTGTAGATAACTGCAAGCAAGTGGAATTGTATTCATAAATTTACAAATAATAATAATTTATTCATCACTTTCAAGACCTTTATTTCCTTTCAATCAGCATCTTCAACTTTATTCAATATATTTGTCCTCACATTTATGTAACAATGATGTGGTATGATGATAATAAATTATGGTAAGTTTTATCTTGAGAACATGACTGCTACATTCATACAGTTTTGCCTTTATTTAGAATAGATCAAAACAGAATGCACTGAATTAAACACTCTAACTTCAGAGTAAAGTCACAAAATCATCAACGGAGACAAACCCAAACAGCCACAGTCACTTTGACCCAACAGTCACTAACGGAAGAAGAAATTCGTATGAACATTTCTGGTATAGTTTTACAATCTTCATTCATTCTGTATCGGAATGAAATCAGCTGTTGCTGCTCCCGACACAACGCTTGCGGCATCTCCACCAGGCTGATCAGAGCTGTCACCGTAATCGCCCCGATTTGAGCTCAACATGGAGTCATTTCCACCGTAGCCCCCGCCGAACTGTTCGCCTCCTCCTTGACCAAACTGTCCACCTCTTGCACCAAACTGTCCACCTCTTGCACCAAATTGTCCACCTCTTGCACCAAACTGTCCACCTCCTGCACCAAACTGTCCACCTCTTGCACCAAACTGTCCACCTCTTGCACCAAATTGTCCACCTCTTGCACCAAACTGTTCACCTCCTGCACCAAACTGTCCACCATATCCACCTCGTCCCCTGCTGCCGAAGCTACCATTGCCTCCTCCTCTGTTAAATCCAGTACCACCGCCACCACTATTTCCGAACTCACCACGATTATCAAATCCACCACCGAAAGAACCGCCTCTTCCAAATCCTCCAGTACCTCTCTGACCAAATCCTCCACGTCCACCAAAATCTGCCCCACCACCAGCACTGGCACCGAAACCACCTCCAAACGGTCTTGGGCGCCCATAACCTGCAAATAGTCCTCCACCTCCCCCTCTTCCACCAAACCCTCCTCCTCTGCCGCCGAATCCCCCTCCTCTTCCCTGGCCAAATCCTCCTCCTCTGCCTCCTCCCTCCCAACCACCACCTCCACCTCTTCCAAATTCTCCATCGTCCATGAGCCGTGGAATTTTTCTCATTGGTCTGAAACAGGCACATTAATAGTACAACATATGCACAGTTTGGCACGAAACCAAATTACACTAGTGTTATTGAACAACATCACGGAAAAATTATGTTTTTGTAATGAGAATCAAAGGTAGAATTAGAGTAATGCCTCTCAAACTTTTACGATCGCTGTCCAAAAATCATCTTTCGATATCTTCGAGGGCTTTTATCTCTCACTAAAAATTTTAATGACCGTTTAAACAAAAAAATTCTCACAAAACATCTACGTCAGACAAGTTACTAGTACAATATCACTGAAATTTTTCTGCAAGTCAAAATTCTGACCAAAAAAGTGTGTCTGAAATGTTGTTTCGTATTGCGTAGGCCATATATAAATTTTTAAATCCTAAAGCCTACTTCTATTTTTCGACCTATGCACGGTGTAGTAGCGGTAGAATACACGATGACATTATAAGATGGATTAAACTTGCGACTTACAATAAGATTAGAGATAAGGAAAGCCTACTTTATATACAGCTAAATACAAGCCTACCTTATATACAGCTCAATACAAGCCTACTTTTATACAGCTAAATACAGGCCTACCTTATATACAGCTGAATATAAGCCTACTTTATATACAGCTAAATACAAGCTTACCTTATATACAGCTGGATATAAGCCTCCTTTATATACAGCTAAATACAAGCCTACCTTATATACAGCTGAATATAAGCCTACTTTATTTACAGCTAAATACAAGCCTACCTTATATACAGCTGAATACAAGCCTACTTTTATCTACAGCTGAATACAAGCCTACTTTATATACAGCTGAATACAAGCCTATGCAGTATTACTGTTGCAAATACAGCACAGTTCTTACGCTTGATCCTGAGATTCGCCCTCCTCTGCAATAGCTCCAAACTTGCCCGCATTCGGACGGGAGAGTAGTCGGACGATGCCCATCAGATCCGAGTCGATGTTGTCGGGCGTTGCCATGCATTCAGGATCAGATGTTGCCTTCATGATGAGTGACTCGAGCGCTGGACGCAGAGCAACGATCTTTGCAGCCACTTCAACATCCATGCCGAAGTTGATCCTGTAACATCACAAACACAGTTCAACATCCATGCTGAAGTTGATCCTGTAACATCACAAACACAGTTCAACATCCATGCCGAAGTTGATCCTGTAACATTACAAGCACAGTTTAGGGCCGACAACAACATTTACAATATTATGTATTTAATAAATGAGCAGTATAAACTACATGGAAGATGGAAATTTAGAATGTTCAATTTGATCCAGGATTTCACGTCAAATATATCTTGCTGTATGCAGATTGGTTACTATAGCAAGAATGGTTTCAGTAAAGTTGTAAGAACGCTACAGAATGTCACAAGATTCAAATACGGAAAAAGCACAGAAAATCAAACTGCTCTACAGGTCCTAATTGAATATGATGCTGTATAAAGAATGGTCTACACATAAAAATAAGCCTAGTTATTTCTGAACATTTCTAAATGTAAAGCATGTCTTGTATCATCCGGCAATAAATTCAAGACCTCCAGTGATGATAACTATTTCAAAGCATACTTGGAACCAGCCTTAAAGCACATGTAAGCAGTGAAGCTCTAAAAGATCACTTGCATGAATATATCCAATCGAATGCAAGTAAACAAAACTTTGAACAATTTACGTTCTGATGCATTCGACTCACCATTGATCAAGCATGACAAACTCTCCGTCGTAACGAACGCTTCTCGCTGAGAACATGAGGAGTTGTATCGGTGTAACCATCGTCATCTGTTTGCACGACACTGCACCGGTGCGGATCTGTGCACGAACACAACAACCACTCTTTACAAAGTCTGTCATCAATATTTATACATTTCGTCGTGATAATGAGTAAAACGACAATTTGACCCAACGAGGCAAAGCAATGCGTCATAGGGATGGCTGTTAATAAATTGCTGGAAAAGTAATCTTGTGAGCAGCAGCCGTACAAACTAATGCATAAAAACAGTTGAGCAGCTGATCAGTACAGTTCAAAAACTGGTCCCATACATGATAAACAAAAAATCCCATGGATTACAACAATAATAATAATAGTAATATATTGTACAATTTATAGTAGCAACATCAAAATCTCACCACTATATCGAAACTAAAACAGAAACATTAGCCATATATTATGTATCTAATATTACAATAAGACAATGAAAAGGATTGAAGTTCAATTACATTTACATCAAGCTCAAACGAAACTGAAAATCTGTATATCTATGCGATTGGCACAGTGACAAAACAAGTATCTATAGAACCTTTTCTCCAAAGACGAAGAACGGCGACCGGAAGTGAATCTCCCTGTTGCTGCAATTCACAGAAGACTTGTGCACCAGTGCTGCCTTGCTTTCCATAGTCAGCACCTTGCGCTTCTCCTTGTGGAAACAGACGTTCGGGTAGAGACCGCCAGCTAGCAGAGATGTGACCTACAAAGAATGTAAGATAAACAATCATAAACGTAACTACAGTTATATACTGTACGACACAGTGTACTACAACAAGAGCAACACTGCTAATCAAATACTTTAAATCATTGTTAAATCTGTCTTATACTAATATTGAGGAAATTAGAACTTGTAAAGAAATCAGAGGATGGTGATTCTAAACCAAAAAAAATGTGCTAATTATAACAACATTAGCACAAATATGAAAGACTGAATGGTGATGCTTTGTCAAAGATTAGGACCAGCCGATGAGAAAGCCATTAATCACTAGGAAACTGAGATGGGCAGTTCTTCCTGTAGTATTCCAGTATATAGGTCAAGGACACTACACTTGACTCCCCAAGCCACAGTTTAATTCATCTTTTTTCGGGAAACACCAATCTCGTATTATGCTGTTCACAGAGCATTGTTATTCAAAGCTCGAAATATCCTAAATTAGATTTGAAAGCCAAACTAAGCTGAACATTGTTAAGTCTGCTACCACTGTGAAGTAATGGGCATAAAGTCAAAATTTAAAAACCAAAAGAATATTATTCTGTAGATATTAAAGCACACTGTTGCAGGCACGGCCAAAATCTAAGGGCATTAGTAACTGTTTTAGTAGCATCGAAAGCTACCTCATGTTTGTAAAATCCTGACCAATGTCATCCGTTTACGTACCAGGTCGAGATTGGAATCAGGACCGTTGAAGTTGTACATCTGCGGAGTGACACATTCCTCGGGAAATCCCGCGTTCACAAGAATTGCACACAGCTGCTTCTACA
>JAQFYQ010002617.1:0-11501 GCA_034694885.1 Buchholzia appendiculata
GGCAGTGGCGTGCTGGCTTTTTTAAAAGCGTCCCACCTTTTGGGACCAGGTCACTTTTTGGCGCCTCCCACAAAAAATCAATTTGGCGCCCCACCCCCCCCCCAAAAAGAAATCCACCTCCCCTTAAAAGAAGTGTGCACTGTGCACCCGCTCCCATTTTAGGAGTGGGGCTACACAAAGAAAATCTTGGCCGAGAAGAGAGATTTCAGTATTGTATATGGCCAGCACGTACCTTTCAAGAGTCTATAATGGGGGAGGGGTTAAGGCAGAGCCCCCGTTGTGGTTCAGGGCACAGCCCTTGTTGGGGTATCAAGGTATGACGTAACTCCCTCTTGAAGCTGAAGGCATTCTTATATGCAACAACCAGTGGTAGAGTTATAAAAATCTATTCGGGAGGCCAAAATATATGACGAGCGCTAGTGAGCCAAATGTTTTTTGGGAGGCCCCGAGTGCAGCTGAAAGAGATTCGAATGAAGAGGAAGGGGTAAAGCACTGCACAGCCGTTAAATTCTTGGTGCAGTTATAAATCGGTTCATGATATCGTGCATGGATTTTTTTAAGTACGAAGCAAGCACAAACTTAAGGGTAAATGCTTCGTGAAAAATGCTTCTTCATAGAGAGGAAAAAGCAATGTTTGCCATGTCCAAATTCAAGGATGGCAACTGCCTATACCAACGGTTTCTATGCCACCTGTGACTTAGAATTATGTCGTGAGCGAAGCAAGCCACAATTTTTTTACAAGTTTTACAGCAAAATCTGAATCTTGCAACTGTACACAAAGCTCGTACTCAATAAATTGTTTTTAAATTGCCTTTAAGGGGACCGCCAATGCTTCCGGCGGGAGCAAACCCCTGTAATTCTACTAAGTTGCGAGCTAAGCGAGCAAAAATTGAAATATCTCACAACAAAGTCTTAATTGTGCAACCCCATTCAAAAGGAGAGACAGTGCTTTCGGGTGGGGAGCCTGGCCCCAGAAATTCGATCAATGGGGGCCTTTTACCGGTGTCCCCCTTGGACCCCTAAAGAGGAGCATTCAAGGGGTCGCCATCGCTTCCGAGGGGCAGCCTGGCCATGCCCCCGCCCCCGCCGTAATTCGACCACTGGGTAATAACCTCAAACTGCATTATATGCATCAACTGATGCACTATGATTATATTTCTTTAATCTTTACAAAACATAATTATAAGTCATACGCACATTAATTGCGATGGGAGGTCATATTTTAAAAAATGCCAAACGATTTTATGTATTTATATATGGGCCAACTTCCTGCATCTCCGACTCTTCAGCCCCCTCCCCTGATCGTTACATTTTCACTGAGTCACCCAAATGAAAATGTGTGAAACAATGTATCATGTTTTCCGTCGTTACAAATTCGCATCATCCCCTACAACGGCTCCCGAGCTTCGTCGGAAAAGCTATTTTGATAAATCCCATGACAAAATGAAATACTGGCTAAAGGTCTAATTTTGCTCGTTTCATTAGTTTTTAGCGCCCTTAGGCGCCAAAATCTCTTTTTGGAATCCTCTTTTCTAATCTTTTGCAATTGTTTAAAAATCCATTTTGGGGCCCATTTTGGCGCCTTTTGGCGCCAATTTTGGCGCACTTTGGCGCCCTTTTGGTGCCCTTTGGCGCCCTTTTGGCGCCCTTTTAACTTGATTCCTTGTGGGGCCACTGGCCCACCGGCCAGCACTCTACTAGAGGGAGGGGGGTTAAGTCAACTAAATGTGAGAACTTTTTGTTTCTTCTAAAAAAACAATTAAATACGGCCCTGGAATATAGTCTGGGTAAAACACCATAGAATAAAGCAATGCTAAAACAAGCCTAGTTTGAGTAGAAAGCGTACAGTAGATTGAATAGAAAGCGTACAGTAGTCTGCCAGTTCTAATGATTCCGTCTCGTTCTGTGTATTTTTGTCGAGATGAACAAGTTCCTCTATGGAGATAGGTTCTCACCGTTTCTCTACGATGCCGTCATGCTCTATGCCGTGGCACTCAACCGAACCATTGCCTTGGGCATGGACGCACGTAGTGGAGTAGACGTGGCTGCCAATATGAACAAGCTGACATTCAAAGGTTCGTGCATATATTCTGTCTGGAATATTTAGTTCATAGTTAATCAATAAACGCAGTGGTAGAAATTCCGATCGGTAAACAGGACGATAGCTTGATAGGTAGGTAGATCGAGAGGCAAGCAGATAGGCAGATTGAAAGATTGATTGTAATAAATAAATATTGCAATATATTTAATTAGATTAGATTAATTCCGATAGGTTTACATCAAATTAAATTGTGGTGAGCCTTCAAAGGTCAATGTTTGATTATTAAGCCCTATTATTTGGCACAAGTAATTAATTCAGAAATACTATTTTTCATCGTTCTTGAGAATAATACAAGTGATGATGGTTGACAATGAACACACAATGCCAACTTTTGAACTTCCGGTCAGCTATTGAACTGGCATAATTGAACTTCAAGGTCATCCAAATCTTGTAATTGCAGGTAAACATTTGAATGGCTGCTACATTTTGTGTAGACATGATTCGATACTCTGTTGCAATTCCATCAACGAACCAAGGCTTCTAATTGGCGCAACAACATATTGAGAGTTTTAGTTACACCAGAACTAAAATTTACGAAGTTTTTAGCTGTACCAGAATTGCTTATACTATTTTCTATGTTATTATTGATAAATTATTATCATTATTGACATAGGGATGACCAGATAGCTCATTGGTAGCGTGCTCGACTCGTAACACAGAGGTTGCGGGTTCGAATCCGCGCCGGCAGTGTTGTCTGGTAACAAACTTGGGCAAGTTGTTCACGTCCCATTGGCTGTACGGGAAGGATCTTTGGCCACCCATCCGTGCTCATCTGGCCTAGTCGGTCGGTGGTTAAGTCGTGCATAGTAATACGCAAGACAAATAACCATCGCCAGGACCTGTCTTCGGACAGAGCACTATCATCATCATCATATCATCATCATCACCCATTTATAGTCGACTATTTGCATTCACACTATACCTGTTCTGAGCACAGGTATTAATTAATGACCCTGAAGACTCTCATGGCTGGATCTGTGCTATCGCATGCCCTTGCTGATGCCGTCCCATACCGGAAATGCGATGAATTCCACATTATATGCAGTGCAACATTGATAACATCGTGGAATCACTGTAGGAGAATGAATCATCATTGCGAGAGTGTGCAACATTTTATGCATGTGGAAATATTATATTTTCATTTTTATGGATCTTTGGTAAATCTTATTACTATTGCACGATGATCTGCAGCAGATGTGAGCCAAAGTAAAGTGCCGGTAAATTCAAATAATTGCCGTTAAAAACTGAGCAGCGCCATAAAAATAAGATATAATATAAGAATTATTTGATCTTGTCTAGAGTCTGAAACACATTTATCGGATGATGATGAGTCTGAAACACATATATGTGTGAGGTCATAATAGTCTGCACAAACACTCGTGTGACTGTTCTATTTATTATTACAGCGTCAAAGTTAAAGCAACACAACGTGTCTCCCGAAGCACATGGTCTTTCAATAGATCCGAAACCGTGTCGAAATTAAACTGTTTAATGTTAAAATCTACATTCCCATATATATATACTGTACATAATGTTATAAAATAATTACAGATAATATCAATAAATAGGCTTTGACTAGATGGCGCTGTCGTACCAAAGCTGCGCTGCGTTGTTATATGTTGCTCTGCCAGTAATGTACCATGGTTGGGACTGAGGAGATATTCATGTACAATTGTCCATGTAAAGAAATTCCAAGCATCCAGACATACTCATTTTCAGACATTCACATATCTAGATATATTCAGACATCCACATATCCACAAATGTATCCACATATCCAGACATTCACATATGTAGACATATCCACACATCTAAATAAATCCACACATCCATACATCTAGTCATATTCAGACATCTACATATCTAGACATATCCATATATTCAGATACCCACACATCTAAACATGTCCAGACATTCAGACATCCATATATCTAGACATATCCAGACATCAACATATCTAGACATCAACATCTACAGACTTTCATACATCTAGACATACCAACATACATGTATCTAGTCATTCCAGTTATCCAGATATTTCACATATCTAGACAAATCTAAACATCCACATAATATGTTGACATATCTACGACATTCCAAGTTTCCAGATTAATCCAGACAGCACGTATCAGCGATGGCTGAGCGATGCATAAAGTGTAGAAGATAGTCATGTGGACAAGGTAGTTGTTGTAGTAGGTCTTGTAATGTTGTTGCTACATGTTCTCTACAACTTGTACTTGCGCTGTGCCAAACAGCGACCACAGCTCGTTGGAGTTGAAACTTATGATGAGCTCCTTGTCACCGGCGATCTTTGGCGTTAACTTCGTCTTCATTCTACCCTCACCGTTAGCAGGAACAGACCTAATAAGCACAAAACACGTTAGCAGCAGTGGAGCAAAACTATTAGTCCGAACAGGCCTACACAAAACACTTGTCAGCAATGGAGCAAATTCATTAGGCGAAACAGACATAGGAAAAAGAAATTAGCAACAATGAAGTAAAACTATTAGCAGTAACAGAAACCATAGCAGAAATAGACCAAAACAACATTTTAAAAGTATTTACTGTAGAAGGGATGTCAAAGTCAACAGCAATGACAGATTTTGCAGCTGGCAAAGTAAAACTCATATTAGATAACTTTCTATGTGTATTGGAATTAGCAAAACTGCACGGAAAGTTGAACACTCGACACTTATCTCAACATCATTATGTAACGACTAACGGCAGTTTCTGACTCAAGAATCTTTGCAGGGGAGCCTGAAGAAATTAGGCAAATTGACGATACCCAGTGAATCATATTATGATGATGATCTTAAAGTGATGATCATTATGATGATTGATGATGATGATGATGACGACGATGATGATGATTTGAGCTTGAACTGTTTACTAAATACTTGTATTCTTATTAGTTTGAATACTCAATATTCGACTATTTTGGTATTGTTACCTTGCATGTTCAAAGACAGGTGTATGTAAGCATGTACTTTAATTGTACACAAGCTTGTATTATAAAGGTGCACATCAAGCTTGTACTAACCCCTGTCGGATGGTAAGAGGTTTCTGCAGAAGTGCTGCCTGGACTTGGAACTTGCAGTTGGTGAGAGGTCGAGACAGCGGGTTCGTGAAGAACGCTTCGATCTCGACTTCCTCGTTCACTTTGACTCTCTCAGGAACCTTGGCATGGCAAAAACATTATAATCATAATAAAGAAGATTATGTAACAATTCTAAGGATATTGAGCTGTTTGGATTAAAGAACAGAAAGTTATGCCAAGTACAGCCATGAATGACATTTGATGCTGCTTAAAACTAACTGTGCACTAATGGTCAAGCTACGCTTAACTCGCGCAAAGCAGATTATGCTTCTTAAAGTCTACAATCAATTATGGCACTGACAATAATGCATAAAAGGATTTATATCAAAATTCTGTACTGCAGGAAAATTTGAGTACACTGCCACTGCGCAGCCCGGTACAGTGCGTGTCGAAAGAGGCGGCTAAAGGCTATTTGTCTCATGTGTGCTGTAGCACTAGTGCAGGCTATTATCTTACTTGGTTATTTCATGGTGGTGGGCTTAGCCTATGCTTGCCTGCACAACCGAATGAAAGACAAGAATAACTTTGTTTGAGGAATGGAAATCACCTCATTACCGGTACGAGTTGGCGTCAGCAAGGGCATACGAGCATAACAAATCCGACCATAATTATCCATTATTTAAAGTCTATACATGGAACAGTACCTGTGCTCAGCACAGACAGCTTGCAAAATAAATAGCAGACTATAAACTGGTGCTGGCATATGATGTTGATGGCTATGTCTGTTTTATCTTAACAGTTATGTCGGGTTTTTACCTTGATGATTATGTCAGGTTTTACCTTGATGATTATGTCGAATTTTACCTTGATGATTATGTCGGGTTTTACCTTGATGATTATGTCGGGTTTTTACCTTGATGATTATGACGGGATTTTACCTTGATGATTATGTCGGGTTTTACCTTAATGATTATGTCGGGTTTTTACCTTGATAATTATGTCGGGTTTTACCTTGATGATTATGTCGGGTTTTTTGAGCCGGAAATCATCTGTCTGACAGTGGAACTGTTTTGTCTCCGGGACGTGTGACATGCTGCTGATCTTGATGTGACACATGTCGACCAGGTTGTCATAGTACTCGGACACCTTGACGACCATCGTCACTGCACCCTCTAGAAACAAACAGACAAACAAACAACAAATTTCCTTGTATTCACTGTGAGGTTATGAGGGTGAGGAGAGTACCTGAACCAGTGTTGGACTCTGAACCGCTAGACATCTGGAACTTAGCATAGATGGAATGAAATGGGCTATTTTATAAAAGTCAGTATTCGCCAGATGGCTACGTGTTCCAACGGGACAGTTTGGCCTAGTTAATGATCACTGGGCCATTAGCGACCCAGTTATAAATATAACCCAATCCAAATCAATGATCTATTTATAGCCACCAAACAGAAGAAAACTGGGGTCGGTAGTACCACGACGCCGCCCTGGCGAGTACTTTGTAACTACATTTTGAAAACTTCTCATTGCATTGCACCATTCACCATCGTCATCAGCATTTAACGCCAGTTCATACTTTTAGGCAAAGGGATAGATGTTGCCAACACTGGCTCGTTTCTCCCAAAAACTTGGTCACGTGCATGAACTGCAAAAATGCAACTGGGTCAAATATATCGTCCGCACATATTTATTGATTTATTTAATCATTTATTGATCAACACCAAGCACAAACCAAGTAACATAATATACAGAGGTTAAACGGTGTGATCAAAACGGCCGCACAGGTGACAGCACACTAAAGTGGACCGCTTTAAAAATAATACATGAAAAATCAATGACCAAAAAATACATAATAAATACATAATAAAAAATACATAATAAATACATATCCAAATCTCTTCTCCAAAAACGCTCCTTTTGTAATGTAGTGAATGATGTGCATTCTACTAAAGTTTTTGGGATGGATGAGCTCAGGCTGTAGCTATTAGATGAAGTAGATATCTGCTTTCAGTGAATTCACTGGCCATCATCATCGGCATTATATAGTTCAGGCTGGAATTGTCTACAGTTAGGACTGAGTAAAACGGATTGAGAAGTACCACGTTGTTTTCTCTTGCAACTAGGACTAAATTGTTGACAAGCACTCTCACTGTGATTAAACTCTGGAGATACATAATACATGTTAGATTTACTGAAGGGCTGGATGCCCTTCCTCGCTGCTCGTCTCGCTGAGCACATGGAGGAACATGGTGGATCTATAGACCGACATGCAGCAAAGGCCAATAAAAATTACTTTAATTCAACTCTAACAGATATAATCTGTGTTACCACATTTCTCTCAAATGCTAGTACCTTTGAGTCCACGTTGGATAAACAACAAGTAAAATTACTCTTTGGAAACTATTGAAACTCCGATGTAGTAATTATTCAACAAATTGATCAACACATTAATCACTTTAAAATTAATCCACTTTAGTTATTAAATGAATGTAAGTTCCATACACAGAAGGATATTTACTAACTACTTTGAACACCAATGCAAAAGGCAATTGCATATCATTCAGTTTAGAAAATATGCCAAGAACCTACAGCAAGGCAAAGCATCACTGACAAAAGAATATAGGTTAAAATATATAGCCTATTTTACCTTCGTTAGGTTTGACGGTGATATAAGTTGAGTGAGTCTTGAGGTTACACTGTGGCACTCCCGTGTAGTTCACAATAGTGGCTGTCAACGTCACATTGACCTCTCTCGCAACTTTTCCCTTGTTCTTTACTTTCATGGTTACATCAAAGTCATCACCCACATATGCATCTTCCTTCTCCTTTAGTTCAAAGTCCATGTCCTAAATATCAGAATAATAAAACCCTTACAACTTTAATTACAATTATAGTATAAAATATAGTACCAGTGTAGCATAAAGTGAATTGTAAATACAAGAAGAGTGTTGTAAAGCACCAATATTATCGGTAAAAATTGAACAGAAGATTCTGCAGAACTCGCTCACATTCAAAGACAACTGTAAAAGTGCGCATCACACTGCCGTGTTAGGCTTAATGGAGCAGAATTTAGGGGCGGATGCCCTTCCTGACTCCTTCAACCTCGCTGCTTCTCTTAGCGAGCACGTAGATCAGAGGGACACGGCGAGTTTGTATTGGCGACCGGTATGATTGACTTCAGGCTCCATACTGATCACACCGGCCGAATAGATAGATATATCATTATAATCAGTGATGTAGTCAAGGCAAGGCCAAGGCATTCGTTTTCAAGGCCAAGGCAAGACATTAGGAAAATTGGTCAAGGCAAGGCAGTAAAGTGCCTCAAGGCAGCCTCAAGGCATAAAATCATAGCCACTGCATACTGAAATGATATAGTCAAGGCATTTTTTTCAAGGTCGAGGCATTTTTTTCCATTGCAATTTTTCATCAATGCAAGGTCAAGGCATTTGGAAAATTGGCCAAGGCAAGGCAAGGCGGTAAAGTGCCTCATCAAGGCCAAGGACTACATCACTGTATGTAATATATTTTATCTGTGTTAATATTGTAAGTATTATATTTGTATATTGTATTATACCAGACATGTTATAATATGCACCATAGAAATATTGGTGCTTATAATAATATTAGAGAATCTTTGGATCGTACTTCTATTTCAACTTCATAGATTTCTTTCTTCGTTGAGGATTCTTTACAGGCTCTCCAGACAGCCGTTCTCTCTTGCTCGGATCCTACAATGTTATCATTACTCTATTAAAGTAGCCAACTTTCACAAGCAAACCGCCTAAAGGACATCAATCCAAGCCTACCCAGGTTCTACTCAACAATCTTCTTCCTTTATCTACTTTATCCAAGATGTTTCATTAACAAGGTATTACCGTGGTAACATTATGGTGCGTCACAAGTGCAACATACATACACATATACTGGAGTTCAGAGCTTCGAAAGGCTCAGTGCTAAAAATTTTATAAGTTCACATAATCAC
Organism: Buchholzia appendiculata; assembly: GCA_034694885.1. NCBI lineage: Eukaryota > Metazoa > Annelida > Clitellata > Enchytraeida > Enchytraeidae > Buchholzia > Buchholzia appendiculata. Next base: position 9,124 of record JAQFYQ010002617.1, read on the forward strand.
ATTGGTTGTCCTCGCTGGCCGTATCGATCCAACGATCAGTATTCATCGATCTGTTCCATACAATATTAGTCCGACTTTCAAGTTCACTCATTTCTTTACTTTCATCGTTTCAGGTTCCATCTCTACACGTGCGTGGACATCTCAGTATTTTCATTTTTAGAATTTCTCCAAATTCGGGATGCAAAACTTAAGTTTCAAAATAGTGCCAAGTAATAATATCAGTACTTTCCTCCGGAGTTAACCGGCCTACAAGCAGTTTTACTCTTTCCGTTGCACTAACATCAAAACATGTACATACATAAATGCACACAGACGAAAAAGAAAAGGACAAATATACTGTACGAGCACATCCATCCACACACACACGGACATACACACACACGGACATACACACATACGGGCATATACACACGGACACACACACGGACATACACACACGGACATACACACGAACACACACACGGACTTCCACACACACACATACTGGCATAAACAAGCACGGACATACACACACATGGACACACACACACACACGGACATACACACACACACACACGGGCATACACACACACGGACATACACACACACGGACATACACACACACGGACACACACACACACACGGGCGTGCACACACACGGACACTATTACATTACTCGTTCGTGCGCACATTTCATCTTCAGTTAATCGCAAAACTAAAAATAAACAAATTACATATTTACAAGAATTATTCAAACTGTTTTTTTGCACTACTATACTTTGATATCCGACGAGAAATTATTTTTTTAAAACGAGAAGAATACAAAGCGGCAAGCGCTAAGATTGTTGCCAAGGCTACATACCATCAGAGAACTTGTACAAATCTGTGATGTCCAGTCGATCTCCATACACAAAACCTGGCCCGGTTGTGCTGATGCTCTTTCCAATACTACATTCAAATAAGATATACACAGATGCTATAACAGCTGAATGAATGAATGAATGAATGAAAGAATGAACGAACGAATGAATGAATAACCGCTGTTCTTTAAGGTTAAAATAGACGACGCAACAACTTCACGGTTTTGTGAAACCCTAGAAATATTGCGAGCCTAGTTCAAAATATACCGCGCAAAAACTTTCACATTTGAGCCGGGAAATTTTGCAAGCCTCATTAGCATAAAATGTGGTTTGCGACGTTCTGACCCAGAAAAATTTTGCAAGACGTTGTTGATTGGCTTATAAACGTGACATGCGTATGTTAATAACCATATAAGTTTGAGAGCTTTGACAAGATTTTGCACGCTGTATTTTGAAGCTTCAAAAGCTCGCAATATTTCAAGCGTTTCACGAAACCGTGAAGTTGTTGCGTCGTCTATTTTATCCTTAACCCTTAAGTACTATCCACCCGTTAGCTTAACGTAACTACTATCCACGGGTCCCTGGGACCCATACGCAAAATTGTGAAAAATTTAATAATTTATTTTCTCTACATCAATTGTATTGTTCTAAACATGTTAATAATAATGTCCTCCATAATTCTGAATGTTAAATTTAGTTCTGTATTCACTTCTACATTGATTTACAGTAATAAAAGCAAGCCTACCATAATTTATCAATGTTGCACGTACTGCTGTATTTACTTCAACATTGATATATAATTTTGTATCATTTATATTATTTTATTACATGCGATAGTCTATAGCAATGGTGTGCTAGCTGGTGGAGCCCATAGACGGCGCCAGACATTTTCATTTGGGGGGGGGGGGGGCTGAATTTTTTGACGAGCGGGAGGGTGGGTTAGCTGGGGGCACTAACAATTTTTGACCAGCGGGGGAGGTAGCGGCGCACCAAAATTCAACATTTGTTGACGAGCGGGGAAGGGGAGGTAGCGGCGCACCAATTTTTTAACGAGCGGGGGGGGGGTGGGTAGCGGCGCCAAAAGATTATAACGAGCGGGGGTAGCCACACACCACAATATGTGGGGCTTGGACGCTTTTTATTGGGAGGGGACAAAATACAGTACAAATTGTTTTCCAAAGATTATTTTGGGGGGCTTAGCCCCCAAGCCTCTCATACGCGCCGCCTATGGTGGGGCCACTGGGGACAGGGGCCCAGGCCCCACAAAAGGGCATCAATGGGCGCCAAGAAGATATTTATGATTATTTTTTTTGGTTGTCGATATGTTATTATTGGCAACGCCTCACGCTCGTAAAATTGTTGGCTGTCACCACCTCTCAATTTTTTACCTGACGGAGGGGAGGGGGTGGCGACGTCCCAAATTGTTTACGAGAGCGGGGAAGGTGGCGACGACAACAAAAATTATGAGCATGGGAAGTTGCCAAAAATAACACGCTGACAAACAAAAACTGTATTTGTACAGAGACCTTTTTGGCACCC
>JAQFYQ010002618.1:0-11501 GCA_034694885.1 Buchholzia appendiculata
CACCCTAATATATATATATATATATATATATATATCAAGGTCCTTGGGATCAAATTCCAAATTTATCATATCTTGTTCTAGCATAAAATGCCTGATTATTCCAAATTTATCATATCTTGTTCTAGCATAAAATATGTGATAATTCAATGATGAACGAGTATTATAGGCTGATTATGACTACTTTCATTTAATACAAAGTAGCCTAGTTATCAAAAGATGCAGGACGAAGAAAATTATGAAATCTATACATGAAAATTATGAAATCTATAAATGAAAACAGCAGTTTGGAATAGGGCCCTACACAGATATTTTAGCAGTCAATAGATTTAAATAAGTAAATATAGGTCTGGTATAACATGATATGATCCGCATTATAGCTAGATTTTGTTAGGAGTCTAAATAGCTTTTTTGTTTAGTCTCTATAGTTTCTCAATTTTGCTTGAACTATCTACTGTTATAGATATACATCTATATCTAAAGCGCCTAACTATGCCATTATAATTATCAATAGCATCCAGGGGTGTAATCCTAAAAATGAACTGGGGGAATGAGAAAAAAATTGAGTACTTTTTTGGTTCAATGCCAATTCCTAATTGATAAAGCCTTCCCAAAAAGGGAGGACTTTTTAAAAAATCTGTTCTAGCCTCTGATTTGGATCATTTTTTGGGATTTTAGCAACATTAGTGGGGAACGCGTTCCCCCTTTCAAAAGAAGTGGGGGAACGGAGTACTCCACGACCCCCCGCCACACTACACCCCTGATAGCGCATATATATAACATTTCTTGAAACTCGATCATTTCTGGAAATTTCAAATGTAGTGAAAGTGCAAAAACTCCAGGCGAGCCGTGGTTCCTGCATACAGTTGCACTTTCATTTCAAATAGTAATTAGAGGCTTAGCCGTATATCATTTGCGAAGGGTAAAGTCATGCATTATGCCGCTTTCACACAAAGCAACTTTTATCTCCGACAGTCGCAGATAAAAGTTGGCGAGTGTGAAAGCGGTGGTGCAACTGCTGGAGATTTTTTATCTCGGACAATCGGAGATATTTTACAACGCATCTCCGACAGTCGGAGTCTCGGAGATATATCTCCGACTGTTGAAGACATAATCTCCGACTGTCGGAGATGCGCTCCCGACTGCATGTTGTCACATCAAAATTATTATAAAAGCATCGGCCGAGTTATAGATCAGATTGTAAACTATTCTGACAAATTTATTACATTGCTAGCCACTAGCAAATTTAAAGGAGGTTATTTGCCTTGATATTTAATTCTTTTTCAATGGTGAAACTTGATTTTTTGTCTATCACTATGATGCGCAAAATCTATGAAAAAGCTTAATTGCTTAATATACTTTACCTACTTATGAGCATTAATTCTTATTCCTCTTATTTTTTAAATCACTTAAATCTTTAAATCCTAGATAAAAATTGCGACAATTTGTGTGGCAATAACATTATTTACATGTTACTGTTATGATTCTCCCCTGTCGAAGGACATATCATAACCACACCTTCATCGTCATTATCGCAACCGTCATCATCACCATCGTCGTCATCATCATCATCATCATCATTATCATAAAATACCTCTCGAACTAAAAATAATCTCGAAATAAAAAACAAGTACTCATATATGTATGTATGTATGTATGTATGTATGTATGTACGTAGTACGTACGTATGTATGCATGTATGTAAGTATGCATGTAAGTATGTATGTATGTATGTATGTATGTATGTATGTATGCAGTGGTGTAGTCGTAAAAATTTATTTGGGGGAACGCTCTGCCTTTTCCTCCCCTCCCCTTTTTTTCCCTCCCATCTCAGTGAGCCAGTGCAATTTTTTAGGAAATCTCACTACTGGCAATTTTTTTTTTTGGGGGGGTTGTAGAATAATGCCTGTAAGGGACAAAAGAAGGGGGTCCGGGGGACAGTAGTCCCCCGGCGGGTCCAGGGCAGAGCCCGGTAGGGGGTCTGGGGGACAAAGTCCCCCAGAAGTTGAAAACTTCTGAATTTTGGCTTATCATTTTCACTGTTTTTATTCAGTTTTTCTTTGAACGTTAGTTAAAGTAAGTAAGAAGTCTATCCAACATCTCAATCTCTATATTCTATTGCTATGATAGCATCATATCAATGATAAAATATCAATGACAATGATATCAAAGTGCAAAATATGAGTAACATATGAGTGAAGAAAATGATTAAAGCCAGAGCGATATTAATTTTAATATTCAGCACCGGCACGTCTATTTTTAACGCTTGAAATTAATCAAGTTCATGTTAGCCACTTAAACACTAAAAGCCGTTTATCCTTCCAGTTCTTATCTAATATTATTAGCCTGTGTGTAATGATATTAGTCTACTGTATGTCTGCTAAATGAAGCGAGTTTAAGGCAGTTGAAACGTCAAACATACATAATATGAAACTTAAATAACAGGCTACAAGTAATACGTAACTTTCATTTGAAGATCGTTAAAGGCGACGAACTAACTAAGTTAAGTTAGTTCAGCAGTCAAGAAAAAAAAGACTCAAAAGGTTCCCCAAACGGGATTCGGTCTCTCCATAGCAGTAGCGCTTGTCGGTGCCGCTGTGCGGGTACGAGTGTCAGTAGCTGACCTGTGTCGTATCAGCCAAGACTCAACATACTTTTCCGCCCTCCACAGTGATAACGGAGGTCCATTGATTTTTATAAACATCAACGCCGAAACATGTGTGACAAGGAGAACAGACCTCAAATCAGTAGAAATTAAATTCATAGCACTGAAGCCACGCTCGCATTCTGCAGTACTAATGGGTATTGTGTTGATGCAGGTTAACAGCGGTTTAAATAAACAATAAACAATAAATAAATAAAGAAGTGTAGATTTAAAATAAACAATAAAGAAGTGTAGATTTAAATAAGTAAGCTGCGTTTGCTGCTAAAAGACCAATAATAATAAAAATATAACTGTTAAGGAAATTTACCGGAACGCTACAGCATAAGCGTTCCGGCTCATCAAGAAAACATTTGCCGGAACGCCGTTCCGCCTTCTTTTCATTTGCCGGAACGGCGTTCCGGCGCGTTCCGGCTCCACTACACCACTGCTCACACCTCCTCAACAAGATAAACCAAAAGGTCGATGCCTTAAAACCATGTCCAGCTTGCGAATGAACACAATACACAAAACCTATTCAGCTGCAATAAAATTGCTACCAGGCTCAAAACAATGGTCTGTGGATACATCCAGCGAGGGTTGTGGACTTGCTAGCTAAATGGGAGCTCAGGGAACCACTGTATGTTTGTGAACTGGGAATGACAGTATGCACCTACTGTGTCACTAGGTTGACAAACAACGACAGACATAGACAAATAAACAGACAGACATGCATACAGACAGGCAGACAGACACAGACACACACACAGACAGACAGACACACAGACAGACAGACACACGACAGACAGAGAGACAAATAAACAGACAGACATGCATACAGACAGGCAGACAGACACACAGACACACACAGACAGACAGACAGACAGACAGACACACGACAGACAGATAGACAAAATAAACAGACAGACATACATACAGACAAGCAGACAGACACACAGACACACACACAGACACAGATAGACACACAGACAGACAGACACATGACAGACAGATAGACAAATAGACAGACAGACAGACAGACACACAGACACACAAACAGACAGACACACGACAGACAGATAGACAAATAAACAGACAGACATACATACAGACAGGCAGACAGACACACAGACACACACACACACACAGACAGACAGACAATGTGCTGTAACTCTCTCTAGGTCGACATCAACAATCGGTACTGGTACATACAAACAGACAGATAGCGACATACTTGAACATACAGATACACATATTTACCCGCGTAGTAAACTGTAGGTCCGTTCTTGCAAAGACAGGCGAATCCATCCATCGTCTCATTAGTCCTCTGACAGACTCCGCCGTTGAGGCAGATCTGTGGATCAGTGTATTGACAGGCATCGATGAGGTTCTCACAACGACTACCGTTGTATCCAATGCTACCAATACAACATACACAAATAGTGATACTAATACGTGACATACGCGACAGAGGAGTAGTAATATTATGTACCAATATAAAGTGGAGTGACTGAATAGGTCAGTCGTTAGCGTTCATGCCTGGCAGTAAAGAGGTAGAGGGTTCGCCTCCCTGCAACAACTGATTGTGTTCTGTAGCAAATTTAGGCAAATTGTTAACACTCCATTGCCTGTACGGGAAGGACCTTTGGCCGCCCACCTGTGCTCATCTGGCCTAGTGGCTCGGTGCTTAAAGTCATGCGTAGTAATACTTAAGACAAATAACCATCGCCAGGACCTGTCTTCGGTCAGAGCACTATCATCATCACCAATATAAAAATGCCATAATGTTGTAAATAACCGAGCATAGTGTGATGATAGTGTGCATTAAATAAAGTTTTAAATATTATTTGCCTATATAAACATTAAGTTCTAATGGGTAATCTAATTCTAATAATAATAATAATAGTAATTCAAATCTATCTCAGGGTGAATGCCAAGTCTTCCGGTAGGCCTTAAACATAACCACTCAATCCACTTTTATTCCATTAGATGTCGCAAATTTTACAATAATGGGAAGGAGATGTGGCGCGGCCTGCCAGAGGAGGTCAAAATACCGAAAATGTTCTGTGGTAGAAAGCCCTGACCAACAATCTTCTTTATAATAGTCCTGTCTAGCACAAGAAGAGTGACCATTGTGATGCCTTATTGTGAGACATCATTTAGTGATACCTCGATAGTGACGCCAATGTGAATATTGAATAAATATCCAAGACTAGTCAGCAAGTGAAAGAATATAGCAAGGCAATTGCAGCAACCGACTTCATAGAGCTCGTTGTAATAGAGCATCAAGATGTATAAACACAACAAACATGTTTTCCTGTTTAAATTGAGTTCAAATTTGTTTAACTGTTTAAATGAAAGACATGAATTCAACAGACAGAAAACGAATCAGAAGACAGATAAGCAACAGAACTGCACCTCAGAATGTCAGTGACGGAAGTCATGGCACGTATGTAAAGTAAATGCTACGTAAATATGTGCACAAAACATACCTGCATGCAAACACAAGTAAGATTTTACAAGAGTGAGAAAGTTGAAGCCTTACGTGAAGACACTCCTCTGGTCGTCCGTTCGCTCGGTCAGGTTGACAGTGTACGAGCTGCACGAGCAGGCGAACAGACCGACTCGGTCCCTGCATGAGCCTCCATTGAGACATGGCTGACTCGCGCATTCGTCTATATCCGTCTCGCATCTCGCTCCGGTGAAACCTGAGCGAAACAAGACATCAAAAATAAGAACCACTGCTACATAATCAACACTAGTATGCTACTAGGCATAGTTGCTCAGCCATTCAACAGTTTTGCACATTTATTACTTTTTTACTTTCGAATATTATTTATATTCGAATATTTTATTTTATTTATTTCGAATATTTTTATATTATTTATTTTATTTTTTATACGTTTAACTCAATCTATTAGAAATTGTGATAAAGAATTAAAAACTCATCTGATGTTTTTCTCAATGAATGTTTGAGAAATATTAGTGGAAAATAAATTTGAATGGCGTAGAATTAAATAGGATACATAATTTCTATTCTTTGAAGCCACAGTGGGCACAGCACAGACAAAAAAATGCTTCATCTGAAATAACTACAAAATTTAAGAACTATGCCGTCATCCTATGACGTCACCTAAATATAACATTACGTCATCATTGCGCCACTGTGATGCTCGATGCTCGTGGTGGAAAAAAAGAAACTAGATTCTTTTAAAAGGCTAGATATTTTAAATGGTTTTAATAGATCCTTGGAATTCACAGAAATTTAATTATATATTTAATCAAATCAAAAAATAGATAAACAAACTCACTAATTGATTTAAAATATGCAAATACTTGACAATTATAATTGTACGTAAAATATTATCATAAAGTGTACAATGTTGTAAATTTTCTACAATTCTTAAAGTAGATGTTGCTCGACAACTCTATATTAACCAAGTAATGAAACAGCAATTGCGTCACCACAATGGCTGTGTTGGAAAAAGTGAAACTCGAGCCTTTCCAAAAAATATTTACAAGGTTAGATTAGAATAATGTAATTCACAAAAATGTCGTTGTTTATTATTAAAGTAAATCTTAGATAAACAAATAGGCCTACAGCTAATTGATTTCAAAATAATTGGAATGTCTCTAGTATACAGGGAAAATACTTGACAGACAGAATAATTGGAAGCAAACATCATCACACAATGTTATAAATTGCTCTGCAATCGATGTAATAGTTTTGTTAGGTAACTAACTCTACATTAAACAAGCAATGAAATGAACCTACCGACTGGACACTGACACCAATGCTCCTGGATACCATCCACACAGACTTGATAGGACTGACAGGTGACACCCACACAGTCATCAATGTTGGTCTCACAGTCCTTGCCCGTGAACCCTCGGGGACACGAGCAGTTGTACGCGTGGGACGGGCGGACAGTCTGGCATGTCCCGTTGTTTCGACAAGGACTTGGTTTACAGGCGTCAAAGACCTGACGACATATACACACAGAGCTCTTTCAGAGAAAAGACCAAAACATTTCTAAACATAACGCAACCTCAGTGCTCCTACAATAGCTATGCATAACTATGGTATTGTTCAATTTCATCCAGTACCATGATTCTATATTCATAGTAGATCGCATAATAATTAAACTACATGTTTCCACAGCACAGTACTATAATAAACTAAACATTTCATAATATATGAAATACAATACAATTAAGTAGAACAAAAGTTACAATAGTAATAGCAATTATTCAACATCAGAAATTATTACCTACTTATAAGAAAAACAACAGAATCACATTGAAACCTCGAGCAAGAAAGAGCAAGGGTTGATGCTAGTCATGAGTGTGAGATCAGGAAGGGCATCCGTCCACACATGCTTGGATTTATTAAATCTTAAATGAAATTGATAGCAGCCGATAGGTCAGTCAGTTAAGCACTCGCCTCGTGTGCTAAAGGTCAGAGGTTCAATTCCAGGGCCAGGCAGTGCAATTTGTAACTGAAACTACTTTGTGCATGCTCTGTTGCCTCTTTTACCAAGAAGTATGAGTTGGTACAAGCTATAAAAAGGCTAGGAAAGTAAAATGACGAGTTTATCTAGCACACTGGCCCCGGTTAGGTGAACCTTGCACTACGTCACGCTGAGAGCTGTGGATGGAGACCAGCTCCAAGCAACCTTCCGTCTGGAAGACGACACATGCTTTTACTTTAGATGACCTTGAGAGCCACATTCTACCGTGGATGACCAATACCACTCAGCCGGTGTTATGCAATGCTCTATTCAAGTCCAGGTGACCAAATGTGCCCAGCTACTTCACCACCTCTCGGGTATAATTATGGACCCGTGGCCATTTCTGAAAACATTAGCGTGGAAATGCTAGAAGATGAGGACAAGTAAATCAAAATATATGCTAAATACCTCAGAACAGTTCTGTCCCATCCAATCAGGAATGCAGTCACATCTGTATCGACCAATCAGATCCAAGCATGTTCCGCCATTGGTGCACGGGTTCGGACTGCAGTCATTGATGTTCGTCTCGCAACGTCTACCTATGACGTCACAGCATCACGTGACACAAATTTTAAATATCCAAATGAATATGCAAATGAATATAACATATGCAAATGGATATAATATATGCCAATGAATATTTTTTTGTATACAGGAATCAAACGTGAGAACGGCTGATAGTAAATCCAATCTTTCCATGAAAGTAAATACTTCTATGACAACTGATCAATTAGTTAGTTTATTTATTTATTATATAGTTAATTTACTTATTATAATAACAAATAGAAAGGCATCAGTTGCTTCATGATACACTGTATGTTGCAACAATTTTACACAGTACTTGCTGATTTTCACACTCTATCTTTCGTGCACTTCCTCAACCAGACAAGACAAGACAAGATTAAGATAACCTCGGATTAAGATTACTTAAGTTGCAGGTTCAATTCTTTGGCTGATAGTTTCCAACATTGTACAATCTGGTGCTTCAAAGTTTGAACAATACATGACTTAAGCAACTCACAAAGAATAATAGACCAACAAAGAATACTATGCCTTAAAGCAAACAATTCATATTAGGGTACACTTTTACAGCAAGGCAACGGGGTACTACTACCCATCAACCAGCATTCCTGATATCTCAGTTAATCTGTGGGACTATTCGTAGTCCGACCCATCTACAGACAGCAGTTCATTCGTTATTTCAGAGAACTAAACAACTGCGCCTTAGATTGTCAGCGAGGTACATGCAAGGAGCATACAAGAAAATATCACACACACATGCATGCATATTAGATAAATACTAAAATAATAATCCCAACACAATTTAATAAATTTAAAGGTTGCAACTTATAAAAGTTATCACTGACTGTTTATACTTGTCTAATTTTTATCCTACATAAAGATGCCTATTGTATTAATCACTCAGTTCGTTACCTGTTAGGCCCTGTATGCAGGTACAGCTGTAGTCATTGACTAGGTTAACACAGGTAGCATCGTTGAGACATGGATTTGACTGACACTCATCCACGTCACGCCCACAATCAGGCCCCGCCCATCCACCCGCGCATGTGCAACGGTAGCCTGCGACCTGTACATCCACAGATTGATCAGCCAATGAAAGATGCCTGAATGAGGACATTCCACTTCCTTCCACCTCATTCCACTTCCTTCAACCTTATTCAATCCTCATTCCAGTTCCTTCAACCTTATTCCATCCTCATTCCAGTTCCGTTCACCTTTTGAAGTATTATATGACTGAATATGTATGTAATATATAATTTTGCATAATATATAATGATACAGATATAGAGGTTAATACCTGCATTTATGGATACATGGCATGTAATGTCATGTTGAACTGCCATCGGTATGACCTTCTAACTTTTATCAGGAGGGTCTCATACCCTCCGGTCTTGATGACAAGACTGCTTAAGAGGAGCAATGACCTTGTTCATCTTGAAACGAGCCCACTGTAATACCTGACTTTGCAGAATATCAGTGCATGTATTATAATTATAACCCCTAGACTACGTGCCTCTCCCGATCAACATCTCGATTTCATTTCACAAATATCGCCAATGCAACCAAAATAAAAGCTTTCTTCCATAGACGTATAAGTACAGATTACATATTCTTGCAAGTTTACAATACTTAATCGTGGCACAAAAACTAAACAATAATAGAAGATAACAAATCAGAATGATGATAATCAATTAGGCAGAAAAGAAAGGGATAATATATTACACTCACACTATCGTTACAAGTCCCATTGTTGCGGCACGGATTGGAGATGCATTCATCAATATCCACAGAGCAGTTCACTCCTGTGTAGCCAGCCAAGCACTTACAACTGTACTCATTGATCCCGTTCACACAGCTGAAATAAAAACAAACGGTAAAATGACATACCATTATACTGATGGTTTTACTCATCGTCTCATAATCAATTTGTAAAAAATTTACTGATAAACAATAGGCATTCGTGGCAGAAATCACCAAAAAAATATAATAATGCAAGCAACTATATGCATACACATATAATTTCAATAATATGAATATGATGATGATGATGATGAGTGTTCTGTCCGAAGACAGATCCTGGCGATGGTTATTTATCTTATGTATTACTACGCATGACTTAACCACCACCATATACTTGGCCGATGAGCACGGGTGGTCGGCCAAAGGTCCTTCCCGTACAGGCAATGGAGCGTTAACAATTTTCCCAGGTTTGCTACCGAACACAATCAGTTGTTGCGGGGAGGCGAACCGTCTACCTCTTCGCTGCTAGACGAGCGATGCTACCGACTGACCTATTCGGTCACTCACATATGAAAGCATTGTTGAGTTTGAGTTGCGTTCATCTCAACAGGTAGATAAGAATTTATGTGAATTTTATCCTGTAGTTTTTGATAGCTTGAAGTTGAAAATAACAGGCTGATAGGTCCTTTAGCTTTTCAGCTTGCGTTTTAGTTTGTCAAAGGTAACTTGACTGGATAGACTTAAGACTTACAGCAATAATTATTAGGAAGACTGGATATAAATCAGATAATGAATTACCCAAAGATGTCGGACTTTACAATAAAACTCTCTTGATCTTTCAAGGGCACATCATCGTTTTAAAAATGCTATTATAGGATTATTTTTGCATCAACTTATCTGATGTTTTTGACAAGATGTTGCATTTATATGTATTCATTATGGGAGTGATAGTAAGAAATGATTATATTCTTTATTCATGCCACTTTTCTCTACTTGTACAATTATCTGAAAATGGAGTAGCCAGAATCTGGTATTCAAACAATCAATTGAAAAAAATTACATAATGAGATGGTACATCTGGATTGATCGCTAAATTGTAATTACATGTACCAGTACTGCGTTATTTTAAAAGATGACATCAGGTCTGATGTGCTTTTGCAGTCAGTTTTGGCATTGCAGCAAGTTAATCTTACTTTTTCTTTCTCTACAGCTTGTGCAGTTAAGAAATTTGTAAATGAAAGGAAAGGCATATGACCATATTTTTGTACAAATTGCATTAAAATCTTCAATGCATTTTCCAATTTAATTGACATCAGCCTGTTCTATCGCAATTTCTCCCCAGTGTGGTTAAGCCTTAAGAACAATGTTATGTCTTTTTGTGAAATGGAGATGTAGACATTGTGCGACTATTGTGGAAACGTTTTAATGTGTCCCGTTTGATCTCGACAACCACAATTAACAATTCAATATAACTAAACATAGAGTTGTCCATTTTTGTCCCCACTCGTAAGAAGTTTTGTGAATTTCACGCCCATCATTTCCATCTCGCCAGAGTTCTTTGCTTGAACTGAACATCGTCTCATTGCATAAACGCGATGATAATTACAGGAGAAAGCCTGCGATGATTATGGTAATGCAATTGCGGGTCTGGCAGTCGAAGATCAAAATCACTGGTTTTCAGGTAGAACTTTTGAATCAAATAATAATTATGTACATGTTTTATTTGGAAGGGTTCACTCACGCGTTTAGTTCTCGTCCAGTGCGAAGCATGATTTTCTCTACAATTCCTTAATCTCCAAATAAACTTCTACCTACAGAGTTATGATGGCATACTATGTAAAGTGCCGAATGGTCAACGAACCATGGTCAAAACCAATGTGCAGATAGGCTATAAGTAGATTCGCTAATTAGTGTTCTGTTTTCACTATATTCAATTAATTTGGCATCGCATGCAATTATTTGTTAGGTTTTGATCGGAAATTCAGCACTCTGGAAAATTACATAAATAATAGTGTGCAAACCATAGCTAATAATATACCTGGTTGGTTAACTGTGGATTATTTTCGGTCGAATTTATTTTCATTCGCTAG
>JAQFYQ010002619.1:0-11501 GCA_034694885.1 Buchholzia appendiculata
GTTAATTTGAGCGATCGAGCTGGAACAATTAACATCAGTATATTATTATCTTTTAATTCCAGGCTTAAAACTTAAAATTAGACAAGCGCTCACAAATTAAAATAGAAAGAAATATAAAATCTCAGAATAAACAGCTGATCGTTCAAATGAAGCTTTTAGTAAACACAACTTATTGTATTCAGACATTTGTGTTTAAACAGTGATTACTACTGATTAGCATAAGATTGATTTATTTATTTAATCTTCAAAACGGAAACAGTTCAAACACATTAACAGTGCAATACATCAACAGTTGATAATCAACAGTTGAATGTCCAACCTCAGTTTAAGGTCACCAGGAAAATGCTGTTGGAAGTGCATTTCTTATATGTTTCCCAAAATCATTCCGACTGTGAATTTAAATTGGAATCCTAAACTTACATGATAAATAAATCTCGCTTTATCGAAATCTATGACAAAATATGCGTATAGTCGTTAATGATGATTTTGTTGCAGCTATAAATCTACTGAGCTAATTTCATTTATTTCATTTGTTTGGTCTATATAGGGTTGCACAATAAATAAATATATTCAGTTTCATGTCGGCATTTATCGACGCTTATCTACAATGCAATGTTTATGTACAGTTTCTCGCCTCTGTCTGCATATCTTTACTGATTAACCGCGTCTCTCTCTCTCTCTCACTCTCTCTCTCTTTCTCTCTCTCTCTCTCTCTCTCTCTCTGCATATTAACATCTTTCCTTGAATTTTACAGCTGCCTGCTCATTCAAATCTCTTGCATATCTACACTTATGCACATATGCATAAGTATTAGTATCTTTGCATATCTTTTCTATGCATTGCACTTTATATCTTAATTGTTTGTCTGCATATCTCGTCTCTCTTCATATCTTATTTATCTACATATGGATGTTTCTACCGACATGCTGCACTCCTCACAAGTCACGTAGCAGCACCAGTGGAACTTACAGTTACACTTATCCGAGCGCCACTGTATGTAGGCGTCGAACCCGCGACCACAGCACAGCTGTTGGCAACCGTCCGGGCCGGAGTTCGTTCTGTTACAGCGCCGTCCACGTGTGCCTAGAGATCCGTGCTGGGAGTCCGGCTCACAGTAATCCGGAGACTTGGTGAGATAGACGAGCTCGCGCTTCTGAGGTAGAAGATGTCGCTCCAGGACGGAGCGTCGGTGGTGGGTGGAGGAGGTGGAGCGACGCAGCTTGAGTTGGATCGGTCTGGCGGCGGACTTCTCACCCATACCCCCGGTCGGTTCCACTTGCTTGGCACGTCCGTAGAAGAGAGCCAGGGTGTCTCCGATCTGCCGGAAGGAAGGAAGAGTTCTCCAGCACGTGCGGGCAGTACAGGATCCGGACACTCCGTGGCACTTGCACTCCAGGCCGACCCCCTCACGGACCGCCTACAGATAGAGAAATGCCTCCATATCAATTCATCATTCTTCCCTTATCATCAACTTCATCGTCATCATCACCACCGTGATCATCATCATCATCATAGTCGTCGTCGTCGTAGTCATTATCATCATCATCATCGTCGTCATATCATCATCATCATCATCATCATCATCATCGTTGTCATCATCACCATATTCATCATAATCATCATCATCGTCATCATCATCATTCACCATCATAATCATCGTCATCATCATTATCATCGTCGTCATCATCGTCGTCATTATCATCATCATTATCATCGTCTTCATCATCTTCATCGCTCATCGCTAATCATCGTATCATTATCGTAATAATAATTATATAAAATCAGCTTGGTGATGTTTTTGACACCCCAGACCTACCATTACACGTGTGCAGCCTACCCCTGGGTGAGAAATTCATTTTCTCAGTGAAATGAGATAACAATTTCTCTACTGGCAGATCGCTTTCTAGAACAATAACCAATCACGACATTCATCGATAAGCGACGATAGGCCAATTAATTCATGTTAGTAAACGTTAATTTCATCGTTTTAAAATCTATTTATAGTTCATTATTAATGGAGCATGAAAACATTTAATTAAGTTGTTGTTGAGTTCCAATTTATCTCACCTTCAATTATATTTGGACAAATAGAGCAACTAAACGGAATGTTTGCGTAGTAAACAATTTCAATATAAAACTAATTGTATCCGATCAAATTTATATAGAGCTGACAATTTTAAAGATCCATTTGTAATGACGAACTATTATATTTCACAGCTAAATCACTACCTGTTGGAACTTGCTCAATTCTTTCAGCACTGAGGATAAACTAATAAACTAATTTAAGTAAATAATCAATAATTTAAGTAAATAATTTCTCACAGACTAGAAATGTGAGTTCAATCATCGCCACACTTCAAGAAGGATGAGTCCATTACGTTAAACCCAATCATCTCATATTTTCATGCATTACTTAACACGAGGCCCCATTGTAACAAGTAATTTCATTTATCCTCCTCCTCCTTTTAATTTTCATGTTAATGAAATCGTTACGTTTTACTGAATGTGCGTACGTTTTGTTTTCTAATTCTGCGAAATCTGCAAGCTTCAACTGTTACACTATTATTTATTTATTTCAGTCACCGTTCTGTGTTGCCTTGGTATTGTTTGAGAACGGTAGGCGGCGCCAGAATTTTTATTTGAAGGCTTGACAATAAGTTGGAGCGGGATTTTTTTACTAAACTCTCTTTCTCACATGAGAGCAAAAAAGTTAAACAACTCCCCCAGTCAAATTGTTGAAAAATATTTGGGCTGGGAATTCCGTCCACCACAAGCACGAGCGGTGGGTGACAATTGCGCAATTTTTTTTACTATCAAATATGTTTGGGGGGGGGTTTAGACCCATGCCGTTGATGCGTTTAATCTGTGTTGAGAACCCTGGATTAGTTCATCGGGGGGTAAACTGCTGCTAAATATAGATAGAGTTACCTTCCTGCCGACTCTGTTGTTATGAAGGTTGACGAGTGTTTGGGATTCCTCGTCCATCTCTCGCGCATCCACGTATATGCGACCCAGCCTCAGACCGAACTGGATGTCCGCGCTGCATCCACCCCAGACCCATCCATATCCTTCCATCGTCGAACCAACCCTCGAAGCATTCGCCTTCAACTTTGACCTGTCACAACCGCACGAGCTCATCTCCCCCTTGCTGCAAGCCATTGTGATGGCATGAGTGATACCCGCTGAACGCACGGCATAGGCAAATGCCGACTCCTTGCTGCCTGTTGCATACACAGAAATACCAAAACAATTTCATATTTGTTCTCACACGAATAATTGTTCCAGTTGTAAATTCATGGAATATGTCGCACGTCCCCCAGACTTGATTAGAGTTTGTTCGTCAGCTTGTGTGTTTATTAGCTAGCCATCATTGTGAACTCATGAATCCCGGTCCAATATTCCCTACGCTTATATGGTTATTAACAATGTCGTTATTGCCACTCTCGTCGATTGTGATTGTTATTACTTGCTTCTATGAGAGGATAATAATGGTCCTTATCATTATTGTTAACACAATCCGAAACAACGCAAAAAAATGTGAATTTCAAACAAATCGTCCTGTTATTCGCCCCGGAAAATCGTCCCTCGGAAATCGCTCCATGGTTTGGTATCCGTTAAATATCGCTGAAAATTATGTTCCGCGGATTTGGGCTCAAATCATAAGGGTTAATGTTAGTGTTTGTTTTATCCACGAGTGAAATGAGCAATTAATTTGTGACAGAGATATTATGAGAATGAGAGAGGAAATTCAGTGAAATAAAACGGTAGGAGAGATGCCAGGGTTGCAGAGTAATTGTATAAATATTTTGATCTATTTGGAGGGAATTTGGCAATTAAGTATCGACCATGCATGTAACATTATGCACACGATACATTAAATAAAACTAAAGCAGTAATGAAATATTAAGTAGGATATCGTAGTTTCGTTTCAATCGCTACTTCGCTGGCTCGGTGATTCAATTTTTCTCAAATTCAGAAAGGCTGCAAAAGTTATAAATCGCTCAAAACTTTTGGATTATCGAGTTATTGCGCACTCAGAAACAGAACAAAGGGAACTTAGTCTGCTCACAAATATGCAGATTCTGACTTTCCGACTGAATGTCGAATACAAATTTAAAAATTACCAGTGAAAAGAAGGCATGCGAAAAATGAATTATCAAATGGAAACAGTACTTTTTACTTTAATTGACAGTATAAATAATACCTATTTCATTCACATTGATAGAAACATACATTAAGAAATAAAATGTAATATCCGCTCGAACAATCATTCCTACCGAAGTGAGCGATGTTGAGAAGAGGATCCGGCTGAGCGATGTCTGGGATGTCGTCTGACAAGTCCGTGCTTGTGTAACAGTTCCAGCGATTGTCGCGAAACTGGAACCGACACTCCGTCAGAGCCAGACTTATCCCTTCTCCAATCGCCGCCATCGCGTCCGGATGTCCTCGACAGATTATTCTCTGTTTCGGAACGAGCCCGGGAATCCTGTTACAGATCAAACTTGCATCGAGCGCCGTGAGGATTGGGACCAAGCGTATCCATAGAAGAAACTGGACTAGGACGACAGAAGAGAGTTTCTGTATGAAGGCGAGGCGAAACGAAAGTCTTTTAATCCAAGCCTGCAGCACTGCGCTGTGACGTTGTGACCTGTCACGGGTCATGATGACAAGATCAGGTGTGACACCATCACTTACAGCTGACATTGTCATCGGAAATATTTGAGCGAAAATTAATGTAAATATTTTTATCCAGTTATTGACGAATCTTTGCTCTCACAATGCCTGAAAATTTTAGATAAATTCATATTAATCAAAAATAAAAAGATAGCCTAATTACAAAACAAAGAGCTGAATTGTATTTCGACAGAATCAGTTCAAAATTGTTTGCCCATGAGATTTACAATTATTCGCTCCATAAATTAATGAATGTACATGCAGGCATCACCAGCCGTCCAAATAAATTAAAACACACATTACATTACACGACTGTTCAAACCATGTTCTCCTAACTAGGCACAACTATTTGATGAAAATAAAAAAACTGAGATTTAAATTATGACAAAGAAAGCAAGGGAACTAATCAAACTAAATTCACGCGCCTATGCGCTTTTGTGGGATTCTACCATAGAAACTGCAGATGGGGTGTTGTTAGTTACATACATACATTGTACTTACAAGGGAACTATTCAAACTAAGTTTACACGCCATATGGCATTTATAGGCTACATACATAAACTTACTGTACTTCATTACACCAGCACTCAACAATTACTCGTGCGTTGTATTTACATTTTTCTGCTAAATCACTTCTCACTTTTCTCTCGTTTTCTTATCTTAAATTAATTACTTCTCGACTTCTACTAGGAGTCACTCCATGCTCTATGCAAGGTATACTGTACAACCTATTACAAACTCATCTATTAGTTTAAATTCCATGCATACTGCAGTTACTCTACATTGCAGAAAATTTTCGTGACATAACGCCAAGTTAACACCACACACAATTATTGTCTCAGTCTCTATAATTAACATTCGCGACACTCCAAATATGATTACGATCTCTCTCATAACGTCTTTAAATCAAACACTGTATCCTGTTTCATTCGCAGCGCGCTCTTATTTCTCAATTACACACATACAGATACCGCAATTATAGACTCGATACAACTTTGAAGTTATCCGTACGGGTAGAAATTACTAGCATTGCTAACCATCACAATAAAACGTTGATATAGTTAAGTGCAGTAGCGTTGCTGTTTGGTTACTCTATGCAGTCAGTGATGCGCGTTACGGTCGACATTCTCTCCATAGAGTCGACGACATATCGCTATAATTGATGAAAAACATTCGTAGTTAAACCTCTGTATAGAGTATATGTGAAGGTAGGATAGAGTGAAAGAAGGATGGTTAGAAGTTGTTATATGAGCAGCGATGTGTGCATACCACAGCATTGCTTGCGCCACTCTTGTGCATGCACATTATTACATCTTTTATGTGTTGCTTGAAGTGCACGAGTTGCGGTGTATGTACGCACGCCGCCGTGACAGTAAACTAATTAATCATTAATGATATGTCGGGTTAGTTGACATCTTGTTATATATTAGTTTGTCCTCCGTGAAAGGGGATAGCAGTAAAACGGATGATAGAAAGTAAAAAGATACATGTCAGATGCAGAGATAAAGAGAGAAAGTATGATAGAACGCAAGGACGAGAGAGAGAGAGAGACAGAGAGAGAGAGAAAGAGAGAGAGAGAGAGAGAGAGAGAGAGAGAAAGAGACAGGCAGACAGACAGACAGACAGATAGACAGACAGGCAGGCAGGCAGGAAGATAGACAGACAGACAGACGTAGAACGAGAGCAAGTAGGAGGTTGCGAGAAAATCCTAGCCAGACAAGTTCTACTGACCTGTGCCACTGAACTATTCTGTATCTGGAACTTATAGATGATTGAACAAACTGAGTTTGTTCTGTCTGAGCTCTTTTCTTTTATAAATTACTTTTGAAAAGTGGACCATTTTGAAAGTGGACCTAGGTCATGTGACATCTGCTTCCTCTGGTAACTTCGAGGTGAATCTATGGAATCTATACAGGTGCTGACATACATCGTCTCTGATGCAGTGACACCAACGGTCCTGAACGCGTGCTCTATTCAGAGATGTAAACACAAGCGTATACGCTTTATTGTAAACTAACGATCAATCAACATCATAAGCTCTCGTTATTATGATTAGTGTCGAAGCTCTTCACCCTGGAATGCGCTTTAAATCTGCTTAGACCTAAAGTTGTAACAGAGAAACGTGTGAAATTATCAAAGTGCGACAATGCATGCTGACATGCGAACAGTTGTATAATATCGGTACAGAACGATGTCTGAGCTTCTGATTTAAACACAAATACTTAATTTAACAAGCCAGCAAGCCAAGCCTAGTCTAGTCTCACGACCTATTGTGAATAATATAATTCATGTAGTTAGGTACGTAGCTTTATAGATTCCTATTATATTAAAAAATATGAATATGTCTAGAAAATATGTTCATCTTACGAAAAAATCGCCAATTATAAAAAGGAAAAGTCACTTGTCAGATACAGTGCCATTTGTATTTGTAAAGTTTGATTTTTACCATTTTTAAAAATTGACATAGCCATTCTACACATTCATATATTCAAGTGAAATTTGCAGATTCGTGGCAAATTAACTCATCTATGATCTGACCAGACCAAGCAGATCTATCAATAATTGGCTGAGTTATCGCCAGACATGGGCAAAGTCAAATCGCGATTCGATTTAGATCGCGCTCGGGATTCGATTTGAACCAACGGCGATTCGAATTGAAAAGTTAGCGATTCGATTAGATTTGATTTGAACCTTTCGCGATTCGATTTGGGATTTTCTTTCAAATCCCATACCCTAATATCGTGTTGAACTCTTCAGCTTGCGGAACGAACTTGGTTTCTCTTCAACGTTACCAGCTGTTGTGTAGTCATGGCAGAGTTGGACGTGGGTCGGGTCGACCCGCGGGTCGGGTCGGGTTGGGTCGGGTCCGCATTTTTTTTGGAAATTTCGCGGGTCGGGTCCAGAGTTCAGTGGGTCGGGTCGGGTCGGGTCAGATCAGAAAGTTCGTGGGTCGAGTCGGGTCCGAAAAAAGTGACCCACGTCCAACTCTGGTATAGCTCTCCAAGAATAATTCTTTAAGGATAGCTCTTTAAAAATGTAGTTCTTTCTTTATACAGCTCTTTAAGTATAACTCTTTAAGAAAAGATCTTCAAGCATAACTCTTTCTGTATGTAGCTCTATAGGTACAGTTCTTCAGTTAATCACTCTAGGTAAAGCTCTTATGTATGCAGCAAGCATAACCTGAACAATTTACATTACTATATGTATGATAAATGCAGAACGTAGACGCGTGTGTTTTCTTCATATCAAATATTAGGGATTCGGCTTAATCATTCATGTCAAAATTGTGAAATTGGACTTACAATAATTGTCAAGGGTACAACAATAATTTTTCTGGTACATAAAACATTATCGTTCAGTTTAGAAACAAAAACCATTATAATTTTTGAAAATGATCTGCATCTTGCCTTGGCCTTGAAAGAATGTCCTGCGTCTTTGTTTGAACCCAAATATCCTTTTACTGACAAAAAATCTTGGTCGGAACACTGGCTTGATGTGAAGAGGTGGCAGAATCAGCGACATTTTCAACGAATCAGCCTTACAATATACACAGCATGGAACCAGCATTAAATGCAGTGATCAATCAATGTGACGCTGCCGTGAGTGCTGGGTAACATTATGTATTGTATCGTATACTCAACAACCACTGTATGATGAATTATGTTATGGTATAAACATTGTGGTTATGTGTGATTTAGCGTAGCACTGGTCCCACTTTGGCGCCGTCGCTGTGATCAGTAATGTATGCTTTCCTGTATACCCGCATGCAGTTGCAAAATAGGTCAGTGAGAGCTATTGTACGAAATAGTACAGCTATTGTCAAAATTAATTAATTGGTGTCCTAACCCTAGCCTCTTACCCTACTTTGAACCCCATAAACCCTACGTTGAACCCTATAAACCTTACTTTGAACCCTGTAAAAATTACCAATAATAGGCTAATTGCACCTGTATAGCATAGCGAGCGTCTGACGAACGGCTGCAGTACGCATTGGCTAATATAACCTTTTCGATCCAAATTTTAGTCGAAAACCTAAACCAGGGCAACTCAAGTACCGCAACCCAAGATTTTGCGACGAGTATTGTGTGTCTGGTTTTTGTTTCTATGGCCACAATATTTAATCTTTAATTCTGATTAAATTAGAAATTAATAAATTTATAAATAAGCTATACATAAATTGTAGCCTAAAACCTAATCTGGAGCGACGTAGCAGAACAGCAAACTGCATTCATCGTTCATATTAATTATCTGACAGACTTTTCGCTTTTACGCAATGTTTAACTCCCGGAGAATATCAGCGTCAAAGTGTCGGAACTGTGCATCGAGCTTAATGTGACGTCAGAGCACTGAGCTGGTTGAAAGCTGTTGTTGTGGTCGTCAGAGTTGCGCCAGCCCGCTAGGACTACACGTTGTACTGCGCCAAGCTACACATTTACAACGTCTAATTATTGATGATCCTCACCCTACGCTGGTGTCTGAACCGTCGTTCACACGATCAGACCACTGTGATTTAGCTATACAGAAAATTCTTAATATTAATCCCCATCCCTATTCTCTAACTCTAGAACCTAATCATACGTCCAACCTTAACTATAACCACACCAGAGTTGGACGTGGGTCGGGTCGACCAGCGGGTCGGGTCGGGTTGGGTCGGGTCCGCATTTTTTAAAATTTGGCGGGTCGGGTCGGGTCCAGAGTTCAGTGGGTCATGTCGGGTCGGGTCCGAGAGTTTGTGGGCCGGGTCGGGTCACAGAATCCTGACCCGTCTTGACCCGCGAAAATTTTAATTACCTTGTCATGTCATACTTCATTGATTTCAGATGTCCCTGAAGTACTTCATGCTTAAAATGCATACATTGTAGCTTAAATTTCGAGAGAAATATATCCTCGGCTGATATACATGTGTTTATAACAATCGTAGAATACATTACTCATTTATCAAATTGACACAGGTTTATTAAAATTAAATTATAGGTAATAAAATAAAACATCAGACTAATAGACCAATGTGTAATATTAAATTCTATTCAAGGTTCCCAAGGTTTCCTTCATTATACAATATTATCAATTGTTAATTGGCCTAGTATGTATTTGTACAAAATTTATTTGGCCAACGAAAAGAGTGGAACAATTGTGTGTACTTTAAAAATTATTCCCAGATCAAATTATTGTTTGATATGCATCAGAATGAATCAGAATGAAAACTATAAAATAAAACACAAAATATATTGCATATAAATTTCACAGAAAAAATTAGCTGAAATATTTCATATAATTTTACAAGTGTCGCGGGTCGGGGTGGGTCGTGTCAGAAAGTCCGTGGGTCGGGTCGAGTCGGGTCCAGTTTTTTTGTGTGACCCACGGGTCGGGTCGAGTCGGTTGTTCAGTGGGTCGGGTCCGAAAAAAGTGACCCACGTCCAACTCTGAACCACACTGTCTCAATTTTTGAAATAGGGTTATTTTTGATATTTCGATTAAGGTTCGTGTTAGAGTTGAGCTTATGATATGTATTCCAGTTGTGATTTAAACTAGGTTCATGATCATCTTACACAAATCACTAAATTGCCTTTTTCTTACCTAAGACAACTTAGACAAGTAAAATGGATGGACACCGGTTCAGAAATTTTTTTGGGATGATCATCAATAAGCAAACATTGTAACTTTGCCACTCGGCTTGATATTGTACTGGCCTAGAGCAACTGAAGCAAAATTAGTTTCGTTTTCGGTCAAGAAAACACTTGCGGCTAAACCGAGATATAATTAGTTTAATTTAGCGGTTCATTTCTGTGAAAATGGCGGCAAGCAGAGAGGATTCGAGTAGGATCGGAGGAATTCTGCAATGTTCTGTCTGTCTGGAGACATTCAAGAACCCGAAGTGTCTTCCTTGCATTCATACATTTTGCCTCGAGTGTCTGCAGAACTACGGAATGGACGCGGACCCCGGGGATGACATGCACTGCCCAATGTGTAGACAAGCGTTCAAGGTTCCAAACGGAGGACTTGAACAACTTCCGAATAACTTCCTCATAGAACAACTTCTCGAAACAGTCGACACGAAACGAGATGGAGAACAAGAATGCCGAGCTCTTTGTGAGACTTGCGGTGAGGTCGATGCGAGCAAGTTCTGTCAGGAATGTTGTCAGAACTTCTGCGAGTCTTGCGTGGAAACTCACGGGAGATATCGGTCTCTTCCAGTCTCATAAGATTATAAGTCAAGAAGAGAAGATTAGTTCTTCAGTAGTGTCAGCTCGTACAAGCTACTGT
Source organism: Buchholzia appendiculata (assembly GCA_034694885.1). NCBI lineage: Eukaryota > Metazoa > Annelida > Clitellata > Enchytraeida > Enchytraeidae > Buchholzia > Buchholzia appendiculata. The sequence goes on from JAQFYQ010002619.1 coordinate 10,939, forward strand.
GAAGTGCACACCGAGATGCAGCTTGAGTTGTATTGCAGCGACTGTGAGGCGGCAATCTGTCTGAAATGCTTTCATCAAGAACACGTAACTCACGCAGCGCCATACATAAAAGAAGTTTCAGATAGGTTCAAGTCCGACTTGAAACAAGCGAGTGATGAGTTGGATGAATTTGTGGATTTGAATAAGAGAGAGTTCAGAGAACTTGAAGGAGATATGAAGGAGTATTTGGAGCAGTTGTCAAACACCGAACAAGCTGTCAAAGAAAAAGGAGAAGAGATCAAAGGTATTGTAGATTCTCAAGTAGAGAAATTGCTGGAACAATTGGCGACGATGAAAGCAGAGAGAGTGAAATTGATGAAAACAAGAAAAGAGGAAGTGGAGAGACAATTGTTGATTCTAGAAAGTTATCAACGATATGTGGATGTCCTAATAGAGAACTAAAGTTAACGTAATGAACGTATGGAGGCAGGCTAGCGTCCATAGTTGCGTATTAATTATACATTATAATTCAGCAAAAAGTTCCAATTAGGCTTAGTTAAAAATATACTTCCGGTTGGGTGACT
>JAQFYQ010002620.1:0-11501 GCA_034694885.1 Buchholzia appendiculata
ATAATGAGATTCGCTTTCACCTAAACAGAATTAATTCTGTGGGTATTCAGACAAGCAGCGTCTGATAGTGAATTCGATTTCATCTAAGCGGAATTTATTCCGTGGGTATTTGAACAGCAAGAGCAGGAGCAGCAGCAGCACAATCGATAATGAGATTCGCTTTCACGTAAGCAGAATTTATTCTGTGGGTATTCGGACAAGCAGCGTCCGATAGTGAATTCGATTTCATCTAAGCAGAATTCATTCTGCGGGTATTCGGTTGGCACGCGTAGCATAGAAGACGTTCAGCAGCCGAAGGAATCATCATCAAATCTCAACGTGTGGAACTTTCCGTATGAATTGACCGTTTAACAGAAACATTATTTGTAGTGATCTGTTATCTGTAAATTGTAATTAAGTATTGTAAACTGTAATTAAAATCAGCATTTGTTAATTGTTAAAAAGACGAGTTTCTGTTCCATTATGAATGTTGATAGTTTGGTACACAGTACGCAGGGTTACCACAATTACCCCATGGAAGTGACGACTTCTATGATCAGTACCGAGGGACCAATGGCTCATAGCTATTCGAGGCAGGATTTTGAGCGAAGGCCGAGTGTCCATAATTTCACAATTGAACAAGGCTCATCACATCATCGTCATCATGAAAACTATCATGACATTGATACGAGGCCTATCAGGTCTTCACCATCACCCATCAATACCGCAGGACGTTCCCTTTCAATAAAAATTAATTTTGTTAGTAATATTGAAGTATTAATTGTAATGTGTAATATTTTGTGGTTGATTATGAACTTACAGCATAATTAGCCTTAAGCTTGATGTGTCTATTCTGCAACTAACTGAAAAAATTGCATTAAAATTTAAGCTATAAATGCTAGAATAAATCTAAATTACATCCAAGCTGGAAAAGAATTATCGGAATATGGCTACGAATTAACCACAGTAACAAATCCGTCTGTGATATCTATGCTTTGGCAAAGCTTGACAGGACATCTCATTCAAGTCGGATGCCATTCACTAATAGCTTATTTTTTACTTGTAACACCTGCTGGAACAAGGCCACATACTACCATATATATAAGACTTCTCTTCTGTAATTAAGTTATTGGTTACATACAATCACGTGACCTATGCACTCCGCTCCAATGAACTAGCAATAAATTAGCAATGCAATGCTAGTGCTATCGTGAATGACAACAGCCACGACAACACAATAGCTAGTAACGTTTAAGAGTTAGTTGAATAGTTGAGCATGTTATTAGGGTATGGGATTTGTCTGACTCAGCAAATCCCAAATCGAATTGCGAAAAGTTTAACTTAAATCGAGTCGAATACTTTTCAAATCACATCGCCGTTGGTTCTAATCAAATCCAGAGCACGATTTAAATCGAACCGCGAATTGATTTTTGCTCATGACTGGTCCACATACTTCTATCTGCATGACTTTGTAATTCCGTATAATGTTAAAGAGCTGGAAAACATTTTGTCAGTTTTGCTTACAACAAACTCATTCCCTCACATAATATTATTATATCGGAGGCAAAATTCAAGCTGGTAGATTTAGAAAATAGGCGTCAAAAAGTGACCATGACAATATTGACAAATAATGATGACGTATTGATGATTTGTAACTTCTTTGAATACACTTTAGCTTAGCTGCCTTCGATTTTGTTACTTTGATAGTTTTTAAATTGATCCATTAATATACTATTTAAATAAAAGATAGCATAAGAAAATATAGCTAAATACACGAAATTCACTGGAGGCTGGGTCTCACTTCAGACCACACTGAGGGCGCTTACTGCTCTCGACCCCTAATGGATTGGTTGGCACTACCCATCTCAGCCAACTGACATGTCAATAGACCCCGTTACTTTGACATGCTTAACTTTGAACAATTCCTGCACTGTGCCTTAGTCATATCGTATGAAGTGTGCTTTATTGGGCTGTGCAGTGGCCGTTTCCAATATTCACAATGTGTAACTGTGCATGTGTATTGTAACCAGTGTGGGATTGTGCAAAAATCGGTGGGGGGGGATTCGACCCGGGGGTCTGGGCTGGCGACGGTCCAAAATTAAGCAAAATCAACCTCAGGTATTTTGTCAAACGAGGTAAGGGGGGTGGGTAGAGCCATCCGCCGGGGGGTCGACCCCCTATCCTTCCCGACAAATGCCACCCTGCATATAACAGTATTCATGCCTATATATGTAACAGCAACTATTATAAAATAAATAACGATTCAAAATAACAAAATAACCGTTTGACAAGTGTACTGTTACAGTAAAGGAAAGAATCACAATAATTACTACAACGTTTAAAATGATTAAACTGGACATTAGCTACAAACTCAGTATTTTTATTTAAAATCTAAGTTAAATTTGTTAGCAACCAGCCACGGCTTCTCTGGAACTAGAAACCGTTCTCCTTTTCACAGTTTTTAAAACGATGCTGAAGTAAAATTAGTCCTTGGTAATTTTGTGTTATAACAATTTAATACAAAACTATAACAATACAAATTGATCGTCAAATTTCTTCTCTGCTATTATCCCACACATGAACACAATGTAGATCATCTCTATAACTATCAAACTATCAGTTCATCTCTTACCCTAACTTATCTAACTTTGAGCCAATCTTGACTTGTTGCATCTTTGCTGGAAGCATGATGGAGATCAGCATTGGTCTGAAAAAAGCCAAAGAGAACGGCCTGATCTTGCGACAGTTAGTCGCAGCATCAATAAGTCCACTACTACTAATGTTTAAACAGAAACATAACCGTTGTCATAACAGTCAGCTTGCAGTAAATAAAACTATAAATGACTCTATTAATAGGTTTACACCAACGATACCACCACGCCGTACTTCATTAGATGTCCCTAAATACGTGAAATCGTACACATTTACTGTGTCACATATAGTCGCGACAGTACTTAGCAACTACAAATAATGCAACAAAAAATATGTCATGCCTCACACGAAGCTGATCGAAACTTACTCGATCGTTTCCGTTTGATCGCTAGTTGCCTGCAGCAACGGCGTCAACTGTTCTTTCAGCCTTGCGTTGCTCTTCGTCAGAACAGTCGTCTGATTGCGCAGCTTTGTCATCAGTGTCATCTGTGACTGCAGCTTTCTGTTGATATAATCGAGTTTCGAATAGAGAACGATCAGATTGTCTTCGTCTAACGGGTGGCATTGGTTGATACTGTTTATCACTATTACCGGTACTTTGCAGTCCTCAGCGCTTGAATGCAATTTCTTCTGCGAGTCATTCGTGGCAGAGAGTGTGGCTTGGCTGGCAACCAAGCGCAAGGTTGACGAGCTACTTTTACTCAGCGGACCAGTTACAATGCAGCTCATTAAATTACTACTCACAGCTGCAACTTGAGAACAGCTTACAGCTATTGCTTGAGGACCACTTACAGCTGCTGCCTGTGAGCAGCTTACAGCTGCTACTTGAGGGCTGCTTATGGTTGCTGCCTGTGAGCAGCTTACAGCTGCTACTTGAGAAAAACTTGCAGCTGCTACTTGAGAAAAGCTTGGAGCTGCTGCCGGTGCTGCTATTTGAGGGCCGCTTACAGCTGCTACTACTGATCCGCCTACAGCTGCTGCTTGATGGTTGCGTACAGCTGCTACTTGAGGGCTGCTTACAGCTGCTACTTGAGGGATGCTTAGGGTTGCTACTTGAGGGCTGCTAAGAGCTGCTACTTGATGGTTGCGTACAGCGGCTACTTGAGGGCTGCTTACAGCCGCTGCTTGATGGTTGCGTACAGCTGCTACTTGATGGCTGCTTACAGCTGCTACTTGATGGCTGCTTACAGCTGCTACTTGATGGCTGCTTACAGCTGCTACTTGAGGGCTGCTTACAGCTGCTGCTTGATGGTTGCATACAGCGGCTACTTGAGGGCTGCTTACAGCCACATTTAGCACAGTCTTCATGGCTGCTTCAGGGCTTCGTACAGCTGCCATTAATGGGCTGCCTACAGCTGTTATAGACTTGCAAAGAACTGATTTCAGAATGTCGCCTACCGATGCTGCCGTAAGACCTTTTACAACTGTTACTACAGGGCTACCTGCAGCCTTTACAGAGCTACCAGCAACTGCTACTACAGGCCTACTCGTAGTCATTTCACAGCTAATAGCAACTGTTATCGCATTGCTCTGCAGCGAGGAAACAGACTGAGCAGCACCTTCAGATGTGCGACACCCAGCGTCGCGTGAAAGAACATTGGGATTACGTACATTGACGACAGCGCGAAAAGTCTTCGTACCGTCCGAACACAAATATGTCTTCTGCACCGTTGCGTTCGCTTTCAACTTGTCATCTAGAGCTGACGGGTTACTGCTGCTTCGTGGACGAACCAAAACCTTAACGCCGTCTTTTATCGTATGCACTTGATGCGATTGACGAGGCTTTCTAGTTGGCGTGGCATTATGCATTGTTGTTGTTGTTGTTTGCGTAGGAGTGTGAAATCTAATCGATACACCACCAGGTGGAAACATGCCAGGTCCTGAAAGCACAGACCGAAGCGTTGCAACCGCTGATGTCGTTGTTGCTGGAATTCGAGGCGGAACAATCGTTGTTGCAGTCGGCCTGTTAGAAGGAAAACTTGGCTTCTTAATCATTTCAGAAGTGATACACCGAATCAAGGGAGGATTAGAAACTTGATTCTGACAGCTGGACACGTTATTCTGCACAAGTACGACCGGTTTCGGCTGATAATCATCGTCAGCTGATGAATGTTTGCGCTTACGCGGATGTGGCTCGATCGTCGTCGTAACCGAATCAACAAAGTCCGACTCGTCGCTCTCATCTCCGTCCGCAGGCAAGTCTGAATCGTCGTCACTCTCGTCTATATCGACGGGTATTTCCTCTACATCCATGTCTAGATCCATTGCAGCAGCATCGTCAAAGGCATCCTCAGTACTCGCCGAACTCGACATGTCCAAATCAGCACCTGCATCTCTGCTGATATCTACAACACAGACGGCAACTCAAGTGATAAGTAAATTAACATTTTAAGTACACAGGTAAACTAGTACATAAAATACGAGATAAACTGCTTACTGACTTTAATCTGCGTTATACAATGCAAGCCATGCCTAGCACAAATTATCTGGCTCTATTCACTATGTTTCACAACTTTGAAGGGAAGCACGGAAATAATGAAAAAAATCCTTTCAATTAATTATAATTTAAAAGTTCAAATGCTCACGTCAATAAAAAGTAACGTTCAAGTCCTATAAATGAACTTAAAAATATCATACAACACAATGCTAAATACATTGCTACTGCAGCAGTTTACCCCAACTGTAAATCAACTGCAGCTGTACCCAACTGCTGATCATTATCCTATATGCCACCTGTCCTATGCCACCTGTCCTATATGCCACCTGTCCTATATGCCACCTGTACAAAAGTGGTCAAATTGTCGAGTACAAAACCATAACAGTTCATCAGATCAACATGTTTACAGATTTCGCCACCGTGGAAACGTGGCAAGTTTCTTGCAACAATGGTAAAAACCTGCAAGCTGGTAGATGGAGTACAGCTTTCCCTCATCAGCACCCACCATCTGCAACGTTCTACTGCATATCAATCATACAGTAATAATAATACAATACTAACTACTTCGCTATCACTAGATTACAATATTACAAGTGTCAACAAATCTTTGCGTTTCATTCATAATGTACTTTGACCTGCGAGGCACCTCCGAGACGTTGATGGTTATGACGAGCTCAAAGAGAGTTTTTGAAACACTACGATTCATACAGAAATTATATTCATAACAAAATTAAATCAATAATATTGTTCAAAATGATTTACTATTGTCTAGTTGCTGTAGTTCCAGTTGTGTGTCCACATCTTGTGCAGAAGTTGTGCACTTCCGTACAGGCTGCTCTGATTCGCTGACAGCAAAATGTACAGATTTACAATCAGCATCTTTGCAGAAAAAACAGATTAGACAGTTTGCACAGTTCAAATAATTGTAAGTAAAAACCTTAATTATTAAATCAAATTGCCCAAATAATCAAATGAGCTTTAAATTCTAATTAGATTTATCTCTAATAAATTGTTCTTATTATATTAATCTTAATTAATATCAATACACAATAGCTGTGTATCAACAATACATCTATGCTTAATTACAGATAAGACAGGTTTGATCTAAATTGAAATTAGTGTCGGTGACTACAAAGTGTAGTCTGAAATCTGATCTAAGATGGAGATTCAATATGATTTCATTATTATAGGTGAAAATCTTAAAATTTATTCCACTGGGAACGCAGCAGCCACAGCAGCACAAATCACAATAGTAATTTTTTCTATATGTTTCTATCATATATCGCAGCAGTCGTATTTTTTCATTTAAGCGACTTAATTGAAATTAATGCAGATGATTGGTCACCAAATCATCTGTATAAATCAACATGATAATTTTAACACAGTGATAAATATTAATAGATTTGTGCAAACATGTTTAGACTAACAATTTTCAAAGTAATTCAAACAATAATAATTTCACCCACAAACCTCTGTTCACAAAGTTTATCCGACGTATCTAACATCGCCAGCATAACAGGTAACTCAACTGGCTCTCCGATTGGCTGAAACATTGGCTGAAACATTGACACGTTTGCTTTACATTAAACAGTTTTACATTAGCATTACCAGAATAGCATTAACAGAAGGATGCTGGGAATTCACCACACTCGCTGTGTTCCACATGATAAATAGCATGAGGAAGGGTATCCGACATATGTCATCGCTCTTAATCCAAAACATGCAATGCGAGTTCACTCAACCATTACCTATAAGGTTGATTATGCCTAATAGCCTATATATATTTGTGGATTGATCGTGCCTGCAGCATATTCTGCTCACTTCCATCGACCAAAACGAACAGTTAGGAATTGTGATGATGATTCCAACAACTCAAATTCATAACGTTAACAAAAGATTACAAACAGTCAATTCTTCACAAATGAAGCATAGATTTAATTAAATCATCAACAAATAAATTTCAACTATTTGGAAAGATCAATCATTGATCTGCTTGTAATCTAAAAACAACATAATATTGAACAAACGTTAACAGATATCAACATGATTTTGGAAAGTGCTTCAATCAGCTTCAGTACAAAGTTGTCTACGAATCAGGTAAACAAATTCTCAAAAGTTCTCATGTAAACCTGTGATACAATTTCTACAACCACATCAAATCTCCTTGCACATATGACGGCACACAGACAAAAGGCGATACAAACTTGCTCACCAATTGTATGGCCATAACGGTGCACTTAAATATAAATACCTTATTAACAAAATTAAATAATTGATACAAATGTATGTCAATCTAACAAACGGAAATAAAAATTAAATAAACAGAAATTCCTATGATAAAACAAAGAAAGTATTAGCATGAGGGTCCATTGAGGGATGAAGACCACTTAGAGCTGTGCAGCAAACATAAAACGCAGCAAATATGATGCTATTGTAAAGTATTCAACTTCATAAATTAAATAAACAATGATCAAACTTAGCTAAACATAATTTTTAAATAAGTGCAAACCTTTGAATTTTTGGACACTGCAACCCTTGTTGGAATTGCGTCGGCTTTCAGTCTGCGGTAATTTCCAGGTACACAAGGCTGCAAAAAAATACAAACTAACATAATAAACACAATGAAATTAAACAAACAGTAAACCATGAAACATGATCGCAAATGAGATCCATCTTAATTACAAGGCTGACTAAAAATACGGATGAAGCATAGAATAGCTAGATAAGTAGCTAAAACCCCAATGAACTCAATGATAGCCATCACAGACTTGAATGCCCCATTTATTTTTACCCTGTCCGGTTACATCAGCAACTTTCTATCAGGAAGGGCATCTGGCTTTAACTTCTTCACGCCAGGAAGTAATAAAGACAAAAAGCTGCTCACTTCAAAAATTTTAACAGGCCTACAATATTAACAATAGCAACTTGTTATCTTCTCCCATTACTTCTCAGTTAATCTACCAAAGTGGAGACATGCAGAACATATCACAGGTCCTGAATTCACATCCCACTAACAAGGCCCAATGATGGCTCAATGCAGGTGCTACACAAGGCAGACACTGAAGCTTTGACTTGGCTGAATCACATATGAGAATACCATAACAAACAATTAATTAAGTCTATCCAAACAACACAAATCTATCGTAAGCGATGATCAGTTGATTGCATTATCAAACCATAAATACACAAGTTGGAAACTAGCACATGTAAGTAAAATGGTAAAATGTAGGAGTCCGAATCTATGAGCCAAACGATCTAGTAGCATAAATCACAAATTTCCTTCTGATTTATTGAAATGGAATACATTATAATGTTCAACTAAAAAAAGACAAGAACTGATATTGAAAGAACTCAAGATGATAAGATGATATCATAAGATGATAAATACCTCAAAACAGTCTGGTGCAAAATGTGCAGAACACAGGAACAACATACTAGCGTCAGATACCCATAACTGACTACTGCCATCAACTCTTCGGCAATTCAAAAACCATTTGTACCTTCTTATTTTATCAGCCGGAAATCTACATAACAAATAGAGCAGACAATGCAAAACAAACGCTCTTCTACATTTGCAATCCCGTAAACTCATGAAGTACTGCGTTGCTTCATAAAGTTATAAAATCAGCAATTCAGCATTAAACTCGCATATCATTATCACAACGTCTATACTGATTGCATCTCATGTGTATATCAATAGAATTTGGTGACAGACGAACTAACAAAATCTGTGCATATCTTAGGAGAAATTGGAGTAACCCTGACGATACTCAGCTAAGCAAGCTAGTTCAGCATACTTCCAGGCCACTATCACATCAAGCATACCTAAACTAGTCGAGTTGCCCATTAAGGTTAGTTTCTGCTATTCAACACTGATTACTTCAGCTTCACAAACTATTGGAATACAGGGTTGGTGTCTAAGATTAAATGTTAACTTCTCGTTTTAAATTCACCACTAATCTAAATATTAACTGCAATTGCTACTGGATACTTATAAAAGGGTTTCATAAAACCCTATATTCAGCAGCAGGTCAATCAAATTCACCTTGCTAACAATTAATTCAGATTAATACACTTTGTTTAATTTGGAAAAATAACAATCATTACAGTCAGCAAGAACCCTACTTAAAACAACGCATTAGGCGCATATTAGTTGGAGAAAGGATAAAGAGACTGATAAAATACAGGTGTGATTTGATTACTTGAGTATCATTTTTGACCAGGTTAATGGGTTAGGACAGGACACAGCTGAACAAGTGGAATACTGATCTCCTGGGTGAAATTTCAATCTCTTGCTTCATATCAAATCAAATCTCAAACTCAGAATTATTGTTAGCTATGACCATAGAAACAAACCACAGTTCTAAGCAAACTTGTCTGGTATCTACCCAGAGCCTTTAGTGAACCTGGAAAGGGAATCTCCTTCTGATCGGATGCCATTCCTATCACATTTGCATCATTCCTATCACAACCGTATAATTTCTCGTCCTGCTTAACTCCCGCAGGAACATGACGACCTTAGTAAACATGAACACTTCTTTTCTTTTATCATAATGACTAAGGTTAAAGTATGCTACCTACTCACTTTGCTTCAAATTAACACAGCGGCATTTCTTGTACGATTGTACCACTACCAACATGAAACACAACTGCTAATGCTTAAATCAAACACGTTAGTGGTTTGCTTCAGTTGAAGAAGTTTACAAGCAAGTTATTATGCTACGCGATCTGTCATCAAATCCCAAATCGAATCATGAAAAAAATCAAATCAAATATAATTGCCAAGTTTTCAAATTTAATTACAGCAGGTTCAAATCATACACGTATATCGAGTGCGATTTAAATCACACCAGGTTCGTATTCATTTTACACAATAATTACACTTGTGCAATACAAAAAAGATTATTACATTACATTGTACGATGTAAATTAAAGTGCAACTAATGATAATTTCTTACTGATGAAATGTAATCCCACGACTACGAGATTCTTGACTGCTAAAATTTGTACAGTTCAATCCACTGCAGTGTGCCGGCGGCATTTCTCAATCAACAAAGGCTGTCGACGTCAATGTTGAAGACTGTATATCTGTTTATAATGCAGATGTCAACAAGACTCAACATACATGTAATAGGATTTCGCTACATTTGCCACCTAAAGAATGCAAAAAATCAATGTTTGGCTCAATATTGTACTCTTGGTATGTGAATAGTAATTTTGTTGAAATTGAAATTTTAACTGTGACAGTCTTTTTTATTGTGTTTACAAATCTTTGGCCCATTAATAAGTGGGTCAACCATTAGTCACCATAACAACTGTCTTTGAAACCTCTTTCGTGACGGTGTCACAATTGACTGACTGTGTAAATATGAATCATGAACTTATTATTTGCCATTCACATTTATAATAAAATAAAATTATATACAATAAAAGACTTTTGGCATTTTATTAATAGAAACTTAAGCATTTAGGAAAGTCAAAAACTTGTAAACTTTTACAAAAAAAGCTAGAAAAGGAAGTAGATATTTTCCAAAGGAACTCAGTGAGAAATATCATACAAATAAACTGGCTTACATCGGCGCATTTTTACTTGCATTATGATTGAAGAGAATATTCTTTCTTTTCTAGGGTGGTAGGTTAACGGAATTCTTTTCCAGACACTGTTGTAGTATCCTTATCTAGTAATAGTTTTAAAAATAAACTCTTATAGGCCTAACTTTTGGGCAAAGAAAGCAATGTATTTCAACTGGAATAAAAACTTAACCGGAATGACAACTAAACCGGATTGAATACAAAAAATTGTTGCGCTTATTTACTATAGTCAAGTTGTCACAACATTTTCTAGCTTGACGAAGATAAAACCGGGTGTGGTGTACAATCATATGCCTATATTTGTTCTTCATATTAACTCTAATTTCGAAAGTCTCATACGCAGTTAGAATGAACTCAGAATTTGACCAATTGGTAGACGCGCTTTTTTAATCATATCAATATTGAACGAAGCAAATGACTTTGTTATTAAATGCTATGTTCCCCAGATCAATAAAGTAAACTTATCTTAAATATAATCAAAGATACCGTGTATATGGTTCAAAACAGTGTTTGAAGGGTTCAAAATAACGTGTTCAACATATTGTCAGGGTTAGGGTTAGGACAATTTTCCATTTTATTAATCATGTAATTAATTAATTGTGTAATATTAAAACATTAAAGGTTTATGACGTGTATATTTGTATCATATCGAGATTAATAAGTATTGTCGAACCAACATTTGCAAGCGCTCTTTTGGAGTCAGAATTATTACTCCTTGGAATAAGCTAAAAGAACAAACCGTTATGTCAGTTGACATAAATAATTTTAAGAGCGGAATTGCGCGCAATACAAGTTTGATTGGGGGGCATACATAGGCTCAACAGGCCTGCGCCTCCGGCAC